>OZ023265.1:100043627-100216127 GCA_964006375.1 Tillus elongatus | reverse complement strand
TTATTCAAAAAAAAAACTTAAAAGCTTTTCGACATATTTTTTGCTACAAAGTGACGATCTTCACTTTATAATAGCGTAAACAATTTCGTTGCTATGGCAACTAAATCTTTCTTTTTAAATAGCAAGATATGATTTTTTCGCGATTTCGGAAATAGCGTCTAGTTCTTGATACGCCACTATAAAAATGTAATTAGGTTCAATTAGAAAAAAAATGGAGAAAAACTAATGTAATTATGCAGATGATCGCAAAATTATTTTTTTTAAACAGAAGCACGCTTAAAACCAACCCTGTACGCATAAGCAACATAACAAATGCTGTAAAATCACTCACTGCAGATGATAGGCAAACTAGCTTTAATTATTAACTTTAATTCTAAAAGAGACTGACAAAACAAAACTAAAATAAAACAGCAATAATATTTGTCAACTTACTCAATGTTCAAAATGCTGTCCATTATCAATACGTAATTGAAATCGCGTTTCAAAGAAATTTATTAAACTAATTAACCTGGAATACACAATCCATCTTGTTTGGCCAACAATTATAGCTTTCAGGTCTTCCAGATTTAATGGTCTGTCTCTGTAGAGAACATTCCTTAAGTGACCCTAAGAAAACAACCACATGGCGTCAAGTCAAGAGGGCGAGCAGTTCATTTAAGTGCATCACAGCGCCTGATTCAATTTTCTATAAAAACTTCATCCAATTTTGCCGCACGCGTCTGCCAAAATGATTGTGAGCTCCATATTTATCAAACCAAACTTCATTGACTCGGCTCACTGCAACCACTGTGGTATAATTTCTTCTCTTAAAAAAATTTAATACTTTTCAGATGTTAGATTTCCCTCAATAAATAACCGCCCAATATTACTACTGTCTAGTATACCCGTCCATACATAATTTTTTTGTGGTCGTTGGGTTTGAGCCTCCAGCATCCAATGCGGATTCTGCTGAGACCAATAACGATAATTTCTACTAAAGTCCGGCTTCTCATTAAATTTGCCATAATATAACAAAATTCAACACGCCTCTAAAAATCGCCAACTACAAGTTCCTGTACTAGCTGTACTTTATATGGGTGAAATTCTTTCTTTTCCTTTTTAGCAAAATTACCACAGATTTTTCTGAAAGGCTGTGTAATGTAGTAACTTAATTTGTAGACACATGATGGGTTTAATAAAAAGACAACAATATATCTAATGCGTTATTACCAGCTATAGCCGTTTTTGGTCTTCCTATTCTTGGCTTATCATTGACACTACCAGTTTCGTTAATTTTTTTCAGTGTTCTGGAAACATACACTTCATTAATTTATGGCCAGACTCATGAAAAAACATGCACATTTCTTTACAAAGCTTCCTGTCACCGTAGCCCAACATCCCTAATATATCAATTCTTAGCTTTTTGCTCAATTCTGCCATAATAATAATAATAATTCATTTCTATAAATTCTCTATTTTCCAATATGACGCTCTCTAAAGTATTACAAACTACATATAACTGACAGAAAACAATGCTTAAAATTGGCAGCTGCAAATACTATCACAATTTTTCAATTGGTAACTTGATAAGAAATTGATTAATGAAATCCAACCGAAGGTAATTTTTAAGAAACTTTTTGTTGCGATTTTTTCTTATCAATTCCGATTACATTTTCATAGTGCCGTTGCTAAGAAGGAGATGTGCTTTCCGTGAGTGCAAAAAAATCATATCTTGCTATTTAAAAAAAGATCTAGTTTATCTATTTTTATGAAATTTGGTGTGTCTAAATTAGGGCTATATACACATATTTGAGGAGGAAAGAAACATTTTTACATTTAACCAGCCGCACCCACATAAATATGACCTTGGCGTACTATTTGAAATGAAAATACAATACGCTGCTGCTTTTTTCAAAAGCAAAAATTATTCCTAGAATAGTACTATACTTTATATTTAAAAAAGTCTAAACGCAGCAAGTGCGTTATGGAAGTGAATTTTCATTTAAATGTTTTTAATAGCAAATGCGAGCAGGCATCAATCTGATTACTGGTATAGCCTATGCAGTAGAAACAATCTACCATATTTTATCAAAACTACTTATTGTTTAAAAATGTTCAAAAATTTTCCGAAAATAAACTTAAAGTTGGTTTCCTAGTCAACAAACCTTAGGTTAATAGCAAATTGAGTTATTGAAATTTAAAGGATTTCATTAAAGTTCGCTACCAAAACGCACTTACTGTGTCCAGATTTTTTTCTTACAAACATGCATCTTCATCTTTTTCTATTGCTTATCCATTAATGGATATTCGCGATCACATGTGACCATTCTTCCCTATTTCTGATGGAGCTGAATAGGTCTCCTACAGTTTTTAGTCCTGTCCATTCTCTCACGTTTCTGAGCCATGACATCCTCTTACTTCCGACTCCTCTCTTCCCCTCGATCTTTCCTTCGTCTACTAATTGTAGGAATTGGTATCTTTCATTCCGTATTACGTGACCCAGATATGCTGTTTTTCTGCGCTTGATGGTGTTCACCAGTTCACGTTCTCTTTTAACCGTTCTTAGGATCTCTTCGATTGTTTTTCTGGCCGTCCATGAGACTTTTAGTATACTTCTGTATGTCCACATTTCAAAGGTTTCAAGTCTATTCATGGTATTCACCTTCAGCGTCCAGCCCTCCACACCATATAGTAACACTGACCACACGTAACATTTTACTAATTCTTAGCCTCTCACGTACCTAGTCCCCTTCTAAATCCAAATTGTGTGGACCCTACCTCTCTTTCGCATTTTATGGAAATTGTGTAGTAAATAATCTTGAGGAATATATTTAACGTGTGGCTTACTAGACTGATCAGCCTATGGTCCTCGCACTTCGTTGCGTTACTCTTTTTTGGCAGGGGGATAAAATGTGATGTAATCCACTTGGCAGGGAACTCCCCCATGTTATATATATCTTGTTAAATATTCTGTGCAGTACGGAAATTTCCCTGTCGTCTAGTATTTTTAGTAGTTTGACAGGTATGCAGTTCGGGCCAACTGCCTTTCTGGGCTTTGACGTATTTATTGTTCTTACAATTTCTTCTTTGGTGATAGGGGGTCCAGACAGGTCTACGTCCTCCGCAACCTCTATGTCAGGTATATTATCGTCGAAAAGGTTGTTAATATATTCCTCCCAAATAACTCTTCGCTGCCGATCGTCTTGTGCAATTTCCCCATGTTCGTTTTCTACATTAGAAAAGTATCTCTTCCGGTAAACTCCGGACACCTCTTTTATCTTCTGTGTATGTTAAATTTATCGTGCAGATCTTGTAGTTGTTCTATATCCTCGCATTGCTTCTTTAACCAGTCATCCTTTGCCGCTCTTATTTTCCACCTAATAAGTCTTTGGATGTGTTTATAGCTCTCTGGATATCCTTGACTTATGCATCTTCTCCTTTCTTCGAAAAGCGCCGTGATTTCTGCTGTCATCCAACTGTGTTTCTGTGTTTTCCGCTTATGACCTAGTTCACCTTCTGCGACCCTTATCAAGGCTTCCTCCATTTCTCCCCATATGACATATATGCTTGCACTCTCTTCCAACTTCGGTTCTATGCATCATATTTCGATAAAAAATGCAAAAATGCATTAACGAATTTGTTCTACGAAAATTAGCCAAAAATTATAGACCGTTAAACCATAAACTGAACTAAACGTACAGCGAAAGCATCAACTTAACTAAACCGACGGCCAAAGCATCAGAGAGAGAGGGTCTATTTGAAATGAATTTTCTGTAAATATTTTAGTAAAATGAAGGGCAATGACTTAAGGGTTCGCAGAACACATGTTTTGAGGAAAACTACAAATTTTTTTAACTGCCCATAACTTTTATCTCTTTAAATTTAGAAATGCAAATTATGGTACATGGTTCACTCTTTATATTACAAACACGCGTACCGAATTTCGTTGCCCTTACTCTGTTATTTCCGGAGATATTATTTTTTTTATAAAGAAAACACAAAATGCTCCAGCAAAACCTGGGCCGATTTTCTTGGGTACCGAACTTCCAAGCCACTTGCAAAAGGAAGGTACTCACCAAATTTGATCAAAATCGGCCCATTACTTTTTGAGTTATCGGTATGATACATACATATATTACTGTCAAAGCGATGTCATTCGGCATATAATA
The DNA here is from genome assembly GCA_964006375.1 of Tillus elongatus. NCBI lineage: Eukaryota > Metazoa > Arthropoda > Insecta > Coleoptera > Cleridae > Tillus > Tillus elongatus. Next base: position 100,211,979 of record OZ023265.1, on the reverse strand, counting down.
ATTTATTATTTTTGAAAAAAATATGGGCTATTAAGGTTGACCCGTGGTTGAAAAATAAGTATAACGATGTCAAGAACTTTGGTAAATGGAGGTAACAATAGAACAATTGAGAGGAGGAAGTTAAAGTAAGAAATATTTTCCATTTAGAATGTCAAAATTTGAAGTATAGTGAACTTGGTCCACAATTGCCAATGATTTTTTGGATGAACCCGTTAAATTTTGTAAAAACACAGCATAAGTCATAGACTTATTGTGTATTGCATATTGTATAATTTAATTGAATAAACTCAATAATAATAATAATAATATATATATATATATATATATATATATATATATATATATATATATATATATATATATATATATATATATATATATATATATAAATTCAAATTGACCCCGTTATATAATCATGACGGCGACGCCTCTCAAAAAAACTTATCGAGAACTACAAAAACCTCAGTATTTGTTGTCATTTGACAATTATTGATAAAAATTATGCCGGGGCGACTGAATTACAGTCAGAAAGATTATTAAAATTTATTTATTATTATAGTGAATGTAACCACGTTTTATCAAGAACGTGCCAAATATTTGCTGATATCGAGATAAACAAAAACCGTCGCGGAGGAGTGTTCGGCGAATAATAGAAACTTACAAAACTTTTGGTACCGTGAAGGCAAAAATTCATAAAAGAAATAACATCCTTAAGACAAGTAGCTCTGCAGAGAGGACTTTCTAAGAGCTTGATACACAGAATTCCGTTAAAGCACAACTTCCACCCTTATTCAATATCTTTGGTTCAGCATCTGAGAGAAATGGATACGCAGAAAAGAGTTTTGTAAATTCATTTGAACGATGATACAAGACGACTCTCGATTTTTTTGACAGCATAATTAGGACTGATGAAGCGAAATCTATGAAAAATGTTCTTTTTAACACACAAAATTCTTATTTTTGGAGTAATTCAAATCGTCATGCAGTAAGAACCCAGAATTTTCAAAATAGCTAGCTAGTCTTTTGTGCTGTAAAAACTGATAGAATATAATATAATATAATTTATTAAGAAAACTTGAATGGTAAGTCATTAACCATACATTGCAAATTATTTCCCCATTCTAAATTATGTATTAACTTTTTTAAGATATACATATTTAAATATTCTGGAAGAGATGAATCATCAATATTTGAGCAATTTACCTCTAGCGGAACACAAGCAAATTTTTTAACAACGTGATGGCGCCCTACCCCACAGAACGGTTTCGTTTACTAAGAACATTTGATGACAAGTAGATTGCCAACTACTGGCCTTTTCTATGGCATTCTCGTTCTCCTTACTTGACTGTGTTGGATTACTTTACCTGGGGAACGATAATAAACATCGTTTTTTCAATCCAGTGAAAACGATGGGGGACTGTATGGCAAGGGTGATTGGCGCGTTCGAAAGCTTATCTCCAAATTCAATTAGAGCGGCCTTCCATGAAGAACTAATTCGAAGAGGAAAAAATGTTTGGAAGTTCAAAATGGAAATTTTGAACATTTATTAAAATAAGTTGTTACCCTGTGTAGGTATTGTTTTCTTTTAGTAGGATAAATTGGTTTTCTTCTATAGATTTTTGTCTTGGCGATGTCAAAAGTTTTGTAATTTTCCATTATTCGTTTAACACTATTCGGTTTCTGTTCTTGATCAAACTTTGTTGCATTCCGCCTAAATATTTACACCTTAAAAATAATCCTAGTGCGTATAATTTAATCGCACCGCCATGATTATTAGCAATAAGTATTTGTCAAATGACAACCAATAGTGATGTGTCTGTAGTGCTCTAAAGTTTTATTTTGAGCCGTCATGGCCAACTAACAACAAAACTTGAAAGCCGTCTAACATTTTTACAATAATAAAATGTTAAATTGCCAATATTTCTAAAACCACAAATTTTTGGCATAGCCAGCCATATACAAAGTTACCCTCTTTTTAATACCAAATAAGATAGTATGATAAAAACAGGGGATGTCTATTTGAGAAAAAAAGAGTTTCAACGATTTTTTCAATTCAATTTGCAATATGAGATTTTGATTTTCCTGAATTGATTTATTATCAAAATAATAAAGTAAATCAGCTTCTACAAGGAAACCAACCTATATTAAATGATAAAGGCTTTCATATAGGATAAACTGATAGTTATGTTTAGGCCTGCAAACGTCATTCTTGACATAAAATTTGAGATATGTCAAAAACAGTTGGACTCCGGTATAGGACATTATACATAGAATGTATCTAAAATTTCACGGAGAAGTTAAAATTGTAACAATATATAGATTATCCTATTTAAAATAAGCAAGTTAACATCAACACCGTGCATAATCGGAAGTGCCACAATCTTAAGAATACTTTAGCCGAGTTGCCCCCATCGAGTTCAGTAAACTGCCTAATTTTCAAAATTTTCCAAAGGCTACTTTCCGAGAAATGGATCGCGGGAGTTCGTCGTGGGATACTCTGTATCTTCTACGTATAAAGTAGTGTGTTGTTTGGGAATTTAAATATACAAGTGCAAATTATTCTTTACGACTTTATTAGTGTTAGTGGGTGACTAAACAGTGTTTGTGATGCTTTTCGACCAGCTAAAAAGGGCCAAAGTTTTACAAAAAAGCTGATATGCAACAGGTTAGTTATCTTAAAATTTATATAACACTATCCACCTGTCTACAGAATTATTTAATTATTTTGTAGAGAGTTAAGTTTATTTATTATTCGCTTAAGTTGTATTTAAATCAAAACATATTTAGTGACGTGCTATAATCTTAATCTATATTGCAAAGAATGGAATTTTGTAATCAAAATTACATAAATCGAAAGGCCTATTAGAACATATTTTATCTAAAATGGTGCTCATGATGAATAGAACCTACATTTTTGTTAAGTTTTTGTTTAGTGACGTTTTATTTCGTCTCGGTACCTATCTTGATTTTAAAACTCTTCATGTGTTATCTAAATATGTGACATCACCGTAACAAAGTATTTGCGCTTATTTGTATAGTGAATTTTTCTACTTTCTTTATTCTTACATGTTTGAACTTATATAAATTTTCTAAACATAGAGTTTACCAGGCGCCAAGATCTGAGTTAATTGCCCATCTGCTGACTATCGAGATATTTCAGCAGTTAGAGACTGATGAACGTACAGTTGACTCCAAGCTGTCATTCCGTTTTGACAAATTGACATCAGTTAAGTTCCAACAAAAGCTCAGCGGGGCTGATGAACGCATACGTTTACACACCTATTCAACTGTTGGCGCCTAGTGAACTCGACCAATTTAATCCCTGTACGTTTAGCTGATTTATTGGCGTAAACTTTAAACACTAACAAGTATTTCTACTCTATATACACCCTATATATATATATATATATATATATATATATATATATATATATATATATATATATATATATATATATATATATATATATATATATATATATATATATATATATATTGAAATGACTTAAGAATGGGTTTTTCGTTTCTTTATACAAGTTTAAATAAATGAGAGGCGAAAATTGAAAATTGCATTTTTTCGGTTTTTTGACAATTTTTTTAACGACACTTGCAAAACTTGGCTTTCTCTGCGAGATATTAAAGGGCACGAAATGTTGCAACTTTGCAGCATCTAAACCTATCGTCGATCTTTCATAATACGCGACATCCCCCTGGTGAGGCTCGAATTTGAATCACCCTGTATATTTATTAGGATTTTAAAATTTCCCTTTGCGGTCATTAACAAAACTATTTACTTAAAAAATGTTAAACTTTTCCTTTCCCAAATTATAAAATTTACTAAAAAGAAAAAAAGTTTTTACTAGTTTACCAGTTTCAACTACATAATATAATATAAGCATCCTTGGTGGTCCAGTAGGTAAACATTTCTATTTCTCCGTACATACTGTAAATTAACATTAACCGAGGTTGTGGCATTGTGTTTGAAATTTGATGCTTGCACATTCCTCCCTTCCGAAGCGACGTAGAGCCGTCAATCCGATGTACCATCTGATGTCCGGCACGTTAAAGATCCCTACCCTCCTTACGGAAAGAAGACTTCGGCCAAAGTTCCAGGCCACTGCAGATAAACTGTCCCCTGGCGTCGGTGATTTACCACAGTCGCAGAAATAATCCGACGTAAATCGAAAAAAGATAAACTATAATATAGGTATGTATACTGATGAAATATCGTGTGTTTAACTGAATTCACTAAAAACGAGTATAAACGCAAATCATTATATGTCGATAGTTATAAGCATTTTCTAATATGCAATTATACTTCAAATTAACATATTGCTTCAAATGAGCGAAAACTAGGCGCCTAGAACACATATCTGGGGTCTGTTTCGATTTTTATATGTATATGTATATATATATATATATATATATATATATATATATATATATATATATATATATATATATATATATATATATATATATATATATATATATATCTCAACTCAAAAAATAATGGGACGATTTTGATCAAATTTTGTAAGCATTTTCCTTTTGCAAGTGGCATGGATAAGTTGCTTAGCCAGGAAATGCGGCCCGGTTTTCCCGGAATGGATTGTGATTTCTTTCGGGAATAAGAAAGTAGGGCCAACCAAATATGGTACGTATGTCTGTATTATAAAAAGTGAACGACGTACCAAAATTTTCATCTGTAAGTTAAAAGTCAAAAAAGTTATAGGCATTTGAAGAAAAAAAAATGGGGTTTTCCTCAAAACGCCCAGGTCGCGATTTGAAACGTAAAAATTGGCAACATTTAGGCAAAGAACATGAAATAAATACCGGTTACGTAAAAAAAATGTTGCAAGAAGAGTGCTCTTAAGTTTCAAGTTTAGCCTTCATCGACCTTTATTTTACTAAAATATTCCGGGTTTACTTTCAGTTTGTATCTGTTTACATATATACAGGGTGACGCATTTCTACGGTAAAGCTCAATATAATTGTTATTATGCAAGATACGAGAAAAATTGTATACGTTAATTATAAGGTCTTGAGCTGTATCTTATAAAATTATTTTGAAAATCGCAGCGTGGCCCATAATTCGTTGGTGATAACTGCATTTTTTTTCGAACATTCCTTATACTGTTGCATTTTTAATAGAAATATGATGCATGTTCGTAAAAAAAATCGAGACGCAGTAAGTGTGTTTTGGTAGCGTGTTTTCATTAAATGCTAGGAAACCAGTTTTCTCAGAAGTATTTAAAGTTAAAGTTAAAGTTATTTGCTGAAAATTTTTGTACATTTTCAAACAATACGGTATTTTAGTAAAATATGGTGAATTGTAATTACTATATAGGTTATACCGGTAACTAAATTGATGCCTGGTTGAATTAAAAACATGTTATGGAAATTAACTTCCATAACGCACTCGCTGCGTCCAGACTTTTTATAACCTATAGTCACATACCCAATTTGGTGGCCCATTATTTTTTGAGTTACTGGGGTGATACACACACACAGAAATATATATATATATATATATATATATATATATATATATATATATATATATATATATATATATATATATATATATATATATAAACATATCAAGATAGTAACTGACCACATACATGGGTTATAGAGGTACTAGTTCGCAAATTGTTTTAAAATTCAAAAGTGTAGGAAAATTCACTAAAAGATATATGTTATAATATATTTCAGAATAACTGCACAAGGTCAATGTGATCAACTATACAATGACTCCACACAGAATTTAATAAACAAACCCTTCCCCTTTATATTTGTCGGTCCTTACACGCACACAAGCCAGACAGTTTTTTTTAAACTGGTTTTTTTGTTGCCATGTGTAATTCAGAAACACAGTTATGTTTGTAGAAAAAAACAGTATGGTTTATGGGGTCTTATACACACTTCAAACATAATCCATATTTAAGGGGTCTTCACACAACGTGTGCATTAAACATAATTGCGGGACCTCACTTTATTTGCAAATATTTTCTAAACGAGCGTGTGTATAGAATTTTGGCGCGAATTATCCACATCTGGAGATACATCTGCATCAACGACTCATCTTAAACATTAAGATCCCACAAGTTGGTGTGTTTTCGTGTGTCCCTGCAAACATACGAGCACATGTATATGTGTGTGTGTGTGTGTGTGTGTGTGTGTGTGTGTGTGTGTGTGTGTGTGTGTGTGTGTGTGTGTGTGTGTGTGTGTGTGTGTGTGTGTGTGTGTGTGTGTGTGTGTGTGTGTGTGTGTGTGTGTGTGTGTGTGTGTGTGTGTGTGTGTGTGTGTGTGTGTGTGCGTGCGTGCGTGCGTGCGTGCGTGCGTGCGTGCGTGCGTGCGTGCGTGCGTGCGTGCGTGCGTGCGTGCGTGCGTGCGTGCGTGCGTGCGTGCGTGCGTGCGTGCGTGCGTGCGTGCGTGCGTGAGTGCGTGCGTGCGTGCGTGCGTGCGTGCGTGCGTGCGTGCGTGCGTGCGTGCGTGCGTGCGTGCGTGCGTGCGTGCGTGCGTGCGTGCGTGCGTGCGTGCGTGCGTGCGTGCGTGCGTGCGTGCGTGCGTGCGTGCGTGCGTGCGTGCGTGCGTGCGTGCGTGCGTGCGTGCGTGCGTGCGTGCGTGCGTGCGTGCGTGCGTGCGTGCGTGCGTGCGTGCGTGCGTGCGTGCGTGCGTGCGTGCGTGCGTGCGTGCGTGCGTGCGTGCGTGCGTGCGTGCGTGCGTGCGTGCGTGCGTGCGTGCGTGCGTGCGTGCGTGCGTGCGTGCGTGCGTGCGTGCGTGCGTGCGTGCGTGCGTGCGTGCGTGCGTGCGTGCGTGCGTGCGTGCGTGCGTGCGTGCGTGCGTGCGTGCGTGCGTGCGTGCGTGCGTGCGTGCGTGCGTGCGTGCGTGCGTGCGTGCGTGCGTGCGTGCGTGCGTGCGTGCGTGCGTGCGTGCGTGCGTGCGTGCGTGCGTGCGTGCGTGCGTGCGTGCGTGCGTGCGTGCGTGCGTGCGTGCGTGCGTGCGTGCGTGCGTGCGTGCGTGCGTGCGTGCGTGCGTGCGTGCGTGCGTGCGTGCGTGCGTGCGTGCGTGCGTGCGTGCGTGCGTGCGTGCGTGCGTGCGTGCGTGCGTGCGTGCGTGCGTGCGTGCGTGCGTGCGTGCGTGCGTGCGTGCGTGCGTGCGTGCGTGCGTGCGTGCGTGCGTGCGTGCGTGCGTGCGTGCGTGCGTGCGTGCGTGCGTGCGTGCGTGCGTGCGTGCGTGCGTGCGTGCGTGCGTGCGTGCGTGCGTGCGTGCGTGCGTGCGTGCGTGCGTGCGTGCGTGCGTGCGTGCGTGCGTGCGTGCGTGCGTGCGTGCGTGCGTGCGTGCGTGCGTGCGTGCGTGCGTGCGTGCGTGCGTGCGTGCGTGCGTGCGTGCGTGCGTGCGTGCGTGCGTGCGTGCGTGCGTGCGTGCGTGCGTGCGTGCGTGCGTGCGTGCGTGCGTGCGTGCGTGCGTGCGTGCGTGCGTGCGTGCGTGCGTGCGTGCGTGCGTGCGTGCGTGCGTGCGTGCGTGCGTGCGTGCGTGCGTGCGTGCGTGCGTGCGTGCGTGCGTGCGTGCGTGCGTGCGTGCGTGCGTGCGTGCGTGCGTGCGTGCGTGCGTGCGTGCGTGCGTGCGTGCGTGCGTGCGTGCGTGCGTGCGTGCGTGCGTGCGTGCGTGCGTGCGTGCGTGCGTGCGTGCGTGCGTGCGTGCGTGCGTGCGTGCGTGCGTGCGTGCGTGCGTGCGTGCGTGCGTGCGTGCGTGCGTGCGTGCGTGCGTGCGTGCGTGCGTGCGTGCGTGCGTGCGTGCGTGCGTGCGTGCGTGCGTGCGTGCGTGCGTGCGTGCGTGCGTGCGTGCGTGCGTGCGTGCGTGCGTGCGTGCGTGCGTGCGTGCGTGCGTGCGTGCGTGCGTGCGTGCGTGCGTGCGTGCGTGCGTGCGTGCGTGCGTGCGTGCGTGCGTGCGTGCGTGCGTGCGTGCGTGCGTGCGTGCGTGCGTGCGTGCGTGCGTGCGTGCGTGCGTGCGTGCGTGCGTGCGTGCGTGCGTGCGTGCGTGCGTGCGTGCGTGCGTGCGTGCGTGCGTGCGTGCGTGCGTGCGTGCGTGCGTGCGTGCGTGCGTGCGTGCGTGCGTGCGTGCGTGCGTGCGTGCGTGCGTGCGTGCGTGCGTGCGTGCGTGCGTGCGTGCGTGCGTGCGTGCGTGCGTGCGTGCGTGCGTGCGTGCGTGCGTGCGTGCGTGCGTGCGTGCGTGCGTGCGTGCGTGCGTGCGTGCGTGCGTGCGTGCGTGCGTGCGTGCGTGCGTGCGTGCGTGCGTGCGTGCGTGCGTGCGTGCGTGCGTGCGTGCGTGCGTGCGTGCGTGCGTGCGTGCGTGCGTGCGTGCGTGCGTGCGTGCGTGCGTGCGTGCGTGCGTGCGTGCGTGCGTGCGTGCGTGCGTGCGTGCGTGCGTGCGTGCGTGCGTGCGTGCGTGCGTGCGTGCGTGCGTGCGTGCGTGCGTGCGTGCGTGCGTGCGTGCGTGCGTGCGTGCGTGCGTGCGTGCGTGCGTGCGTGCGTGCGTGCGTGCGTGCGTGCGTGCGTGCGTGCGTGCGTGCGTGCGTGCGTGCGTGCGTGCGTGCGTGCGTGCGTGCGTGCGTGCGTGCGTGCGTGCGTGCGTGCGTGCGTGCGTGCGTGCGTGCGTGCGTGCGTGCGTGCGTGCGTGCGTGCGTGCGTGCGTGCGTGCGTGCGTGCGTGCGTGCGTGTGTGTGTGTGTGTGTGTGTGTGTGTGTGTGTGTGTGTGTGTGTGTGTGTGTGTGTGTGTGTGTGTGTGTGTGTGTGTGTGTGCCCGTATAATTATGAGGACAAACCACATGCATGGACGTGACTTGTCGGGTCTTCCCAACTTGTCGGGCCATACACGCGTCCCGACAATTTAGAGACGTGGTTTTTCGGATTCTCCACCTCTTAAATAGTATAAATAACTAATTTTCTGACGATGTCCTGATATACATACTATATGCATGTGTGTATTTTTGAGTTCGTGTTACTAAAACTGTCGGGCCCTATAAAAGTGACTGATAAAAGCGACCTCCGTGGTCAATTTTTGAAACAGACGTAATTGTGTGTAAGGCCCGACAACTGTTTGGTAAAATTTGTGTAAGTCCTGATAAATTTAATTTTTTTTACCTCGTGCAGGTAGTAAATGATCTGTTTTCAAGTGACTTGTCCCTGGTTTTATAAATAGCGTCTTTGTTGTTATTTTTTACTGCTTCATCTGCAAGGGTTGTTGACGGGGAATAACGGTACATCATTTTTCCTTGGGCCCTAAAGCAGATAGCGGTGGGTTTTATGTAGTATGTTATATTTCAAAGAATATTGAGATATTGTTAAATTTATTTATTAGGGAAATTTCATAGAAAACATTTACTCTATTCTTCAAACGAAACAGAACTCATATTTGGGATGGAAACATTAGTTTATATATTATTTTACATACACATATTTATGTATGTATATATATATATATATATATATATATATATATATATATATATATATATATATATATATATATATATATATATATATATATATATATATTTATATATATATATATATATATATATATATATATATATATATATATATATATATATATATATATATATATATATATATATATGCTTATAGGGTTAGTATAGGATGGATTTGTATTTACAGAAATATTCCTTATTCAAAAAAAAAAACTTAAAAGCTTTTCGACATATTTTTTGCTACAAAGTGACGATCTTCAATTTATCATAGCATAAACAATTTCGTTGCTATGGCAACTAAATCTTTCTTTTTAAATAGCAAGATATGATTTTTTCGCGATTTCGGAAATAGCGTCTAGTTCTTGATACGCCACTATAAAAATGTAATTAGGTTCAATTAGAAAAAAATGGAGAAAAAACTAATGTAATTATGCAGATGATCGCAAAAATGTTTTTTTTAACAGAAGCACGCTTAAAATCAACCCTGTACGCATAAGCAACATAACAAATGCTGTAAAAACACTCACTGCAGATGATAGGCAAACTAGCTTTAATTATTAACTTTAATTCTAAAAGAGACTGAGAAAACAAAACTAAAATAAAACAGCAATAATATTTGTCAACTTACTCAATGTTCAAAATGCTGTCCGTTATCAATACATAATTGAACTCGCGTTTCAAAGAAATTTATTAAACTAATTAACCTGGAATACACAATCCATCTTGTTTGGCCAACAATTATAGCTTTCAGGTCTTCCAGATTTCTCTGTAGAGAACATTCCTCAAGTGACCCTAAGAAAACAACCACATGGCATCAAGTCAAGAGGGCGAGCAGTTCATTTAAGTGCATCACAGCGCCTGATTCAATTTTCTCTAAAAACTTCATCCAATTTTGCCGCACGCGTCTGCCAAAATGATTGTGAGCTCCATATTTATCAAACCAAACTTCATTGATTGGGCTCACTGCAACCACTGTGGTATAATTTCTTCTCTTAAAAAAATTTAATACTTTTCAGATGTTAGATTTCCCTCAATAAATAACCGCCCAATATTACTACTGTCTAGTATACCCGTCCATACATAATTTTTTTGTGGTCGTTGGGTTTGAGCCTCCAGCATCCAATGTGGATTCTGCTGAGACCAATAACGATAATTTCTACTAAAGTCCGGCTTCTCATTAAATTTGCCATAATATAACAAAATTCAACACGCCTCTAAAAATCGCCAACTACAAGTTCCTGTACTAGCTGTACTTTATATGGGTGAAATTCTTTATTTTCCTTTTTAGCAAAGTTACCACAGATTTTTCTGAAAGGCTGTGTAATGTAGTAACTTAATTTGTAGACACATGGTGGGTTTAATAAAAAACTCTGGACGCAGCAAGTGCGTTATGGTAGTGAATTTTCATAAAAATGTTTTTAATTGCAAATATGTGTGTTTCCTTTTTAAGAAAGCAGGCATCAATTTTGGTTACCAGTATAACCTATATAGTAAAAACAATGTGCCATGTTTCATAAAAATAACTTTATTGTGTGAAAATGTACAAAAATTTCCAAAAGTAAACTTAAAGTGTTCCCGGAAAAACTCGTTTCTTGGTCAACCTTATAGGTTAATAGCAAATTGAGCTATTCAAATTTGAGGCATTTAATAAAAATTCGCTACCATAACGCACTTGCTGCGTCCCGAATTTCTTTTCTTACAAACATGCATCGCTGAAAAATTCAAAAATGCAATAACATAAGGCGTGTTTGATTAAAAAAAAAAAGAAAATTTGTATCACCAACGACTTATGGGCCATCCTGTGATTGTAGAAATATTTTTTTAAGATGTAGCTCAAGACACCCTATAATTAATATATACAAATTTTCTCCATATCTTGTATAATAATGGATATATTGAGCTTTATTGATTTTTTACGAAAATTCGACAAAAATTATATACCATTAAACGATAAACTCTAAAGCTAAGGCTACTGCCAAGCATCAGAGACAGGGTCTATTTGAAATGAATTTCCTGGAAACATTTTAGTAAAATGAAGGACAATGACCGTTGAAACTAAGACTTCAGAGTTTGTAAAAGATCCTTCTTGAGACATTTGATTTCCATATCCTGTATTAGATTCAAGTTCTTTGCCTAAATGTTGCCGATTTTGACGTTTTAAATCGCAACTTTGACGTTTTGAGGAAAACCCCAATTTATTTATTTTTAAATGCCTATAACTTTTTTGTCTTTTAACCTACATAGCTAAATTTTGGTAGGTGGCTTACCTATAAGGATATTAGCTAGCGTACCAAATTTGGTTGCCCTTACTTAATTCCGGAGATATAAATTTTTTTCGAAAGAAAACACAAAATTTTCCGGGAAAACCTGGGCAGATTTTCCTGACTAACGAACTTATCCAAGCCATTTGCAAAAGGAATTTTTCCACCAAATTTAGTCAAAATCGGCCTATTATTTTTTGAGTTATCGGTGTGATACATATATATATATATATATATATATATATATATATATAAATATATATATAAATATATATATAAATATATATATAAATATATATATATATATATATATATATATATATATATATATATATATATATATATATATATATATATATATATATATATAAACATATAAAAATTGAAACGGACCCCGGATATGTGTTCTAGGGGGCCTAGTTCGCGGTCATTTGAAGAAATTTTTTCAAAATTCAAAAGTCGGGATCTCCTCATTAGTGAATTTTTTTTAAGAAAATTCACTAAAAAGACAACAATATATCTAATGCGTTATTACCAGCTACAGCCGTTTTTGATCTTCCTATTCTTGGCTTATCATTGACACTACCAGTTTCGTTAATTTTTTTCAGTGTTCTGGAAACATACACTTCATTAGTTTGTGGCCAGACTCATGAAAAAACATGCACATTTCTTTACAAAGCTTCCTGTCACCGTAGCCCAGCATCACTAATATATCAATTCTTAGCTTTTTGCTCAATTCTGCCATAATAATAATAATAATTCATTTCTATAAATTCTCTATTTTCCAATATGAAGCTTTCTAAAGTATTACAAACTACATATAACTGACATAAAACAATGCTTAAAATTGGCAGCTGCAAATACTATCACAATTTTTCAATTGGTAACTTGATAAGAAATTGATTAACGAAATCCAACCGAAGGTAATTTTTAAGAAACTTTTTTTTGCGATTTTTTCTTATTAATCCCGATTACATTTTCATAGTGCCGTTGCTAAGAAGGAGATGTGCTTTCCGTGAGTGCAAAAAAATCATATCTTGCTATTTAAAAAAAGATCTAGATTATCTATTTTTATGAAATTTGGTGTGTCTAAATTAGGGCTATATACACATATTTGAGGAGGAAAAAACATTTTTACATTTAACCAGCCGCACCCACATAAATATGACCTTGGCGTACTATTTGAAATGAAAATACAATACGCTGCTGCTTTTTTCAAAAGCAAAAATTATTCCTAGAATAGTACTATACTTTATATTTTAAAAAGTCTAAACGCAGCAAGTGCGTTATGGAAGTGAATTTTCATTAAAATGTTTTTAATAGCAAATGCGAGCAGGCATCAATCTGATTACTGGTATAGCCTATGCAGTAGAAACAATCTACCATATTTTATCAAAACTACTTATTGTTTAAAAATGTTCAAAAATTTTCCGAAAATAAACTTAAAGTTGGTTTCCTAGCCAACAAACCTTAGGTTAATAGCAAATTGAGTTATTGAAATTTAAAGGATTTCATTAAAGTTCGCTACCAAAACGCACTTACTGCGTCCAGATTTTTTTCTTACAAACATGCATCTTCTTCTTCTTCTATTGCTTATCCATTAATGGATATTCGCGATCACATGTGCCCATTCTTTCCTATTTCTGATGGAGCTGAATAGGTCTCCTACAGTTTTTAGTCCTGTCCATTCTCTCACGCTTCTGAGCCATGACATCCTCTTACTTCCGACTCCTCTCTTCCCCTCGATTTTTCCTTCGATTACTAATTGTAGGAATTGGTATCTTTCATTCCGTATTACGTGACCCAGATATGCTGTTTTTCTGCGCTTGATGGTGTTCACGTTCTCTTTTAACCGTTCTTAGGATCTCTTCGATTGTTTTTCTGGCCGTCCATGAGACTTTTAGTATACGTCTGTATGTCCACATTTCAAAGGTTTCAAGTCTATTCATGGTATTCACCTTCAGCGTCCAGCCCTCCACACCATATAGTAACACTGACCACACGTAACACTTTACTAATTCTTAGCCTCTCACGTACCTAGTCCCCTTTTAAATCCAAATTGTGTGGACCCTACCTCTCTTTCGCATTTTATGGAAATTGTGTAGTAAATAATCTTGAGGAATATACTTAACGTGTGGCTTACTAGACTGATCAGCCTATGGTCCTCGCACTTCGTTGCGTTACTCTTTTTTGGCAGGGGGATAAAATGTGATGTAATCCACTTGACAGGGAACTCCCCCATGTTATATATCTTGTTAAATATTCTGTGCAGTACGGAAATTCCCCTGTCGTCTAGTATTTTTAATAGTTTGACAGGTATGCAGTTCGGGCCAACTGCCTTTCTGGCCTTTGACGTATTTATTGTTCTTACAATTTCTTCTTTGGTGATAGGGGATCCAGACAGGTCTACGTCCTCCGCAACCTCTATGTCAGGTCTATTATCGTCGAAAAGGTTGTTAATATATTCCTCCCAAATAACTCTTCGCTGCCGATCGTCTTGTGCAATTTCCCCATGTTCGTTTTCTACATTAGAAAAGTATCTCTTCCGGTAAACTCCGCAAACCTCTTTTATCTTCTGTGTATGTTAAATTCATCGTGCAGCTCTTGTAGTTGTTCTATATCCTCGCATTGCTTCTTTAACCAGTCATTCTTTGCCGCTCTTATTTTCCACCTAATAAGTCTTTGGATGTGTTTATAGCTCTCTGGATATCCTTGACTTATGCATCTTCTCCTTTCTTCGAAAAGCGCCATGATTTCTGCTGTCATCCAACTGTGTTTCTGTGTTTTCCGCTTATGACCTAGTTCACCTTCTGCGACCCTTATCAAGGCTTCCTCCATTTCTCCCCATATGACATCTATGCTTGCACTCTCTTCCAACTTCGGTTCTATGCATCATATTTCGATAAAAAATGCAAAAATGCATTAACGAATTTGTTCTACGAAAATTAGCCAAAAATTATAGACCGTTAAACCATAAACTTAACTGAACGTACAGCGAAAGCATCAACTTAACTAAACCGACGGCCAAAGCATCAGAGAGAGGGTATATTTGAAATAAATTTTCTGTAAATATTTTAGTAAAATGAAGGGCAATGACTTAAGGGTTCGCAGAACACATGTTTTAGGAAAACTCCAAATTTTTTTTAACTGCCCATAACTTTTATCTCTTTAACTTTAGAAATGCAAATTATGGTACATGGTTCACTCTTTATATTACAAACACGCGTACCGAATTTCATTGCCCTTACTCTGTTATTTCCGAAGATATTATTTTTTTAGAAAGAAAACACAAAATTTTCCAGCAAGACCTTGGCCGATTTTCTTGGGTATCGAACTTATCCAAGCCACTTGCAAAAGGAAGGTACTCACCAAATTTGATCAAATCGGCCCATTACTTTTTGAGTTATCGATATGATACATACATATATTACTGTCAAAGCGATGTCATTTGGCATAGAATAGTTTATTATTTTTGAAAAAAAAATGGGCTATTAAGGTTGACCCGTGGTTGAAAAATAAGTATAACGATGTCAAGAACTTTGGTAAATGGAGGTAACAATAGAACAATTGAGAGGAGGAAGTTAAAGTAAGAAATATTTTCTATTTAGAATGTCAAAATTTGAAGTATAGTGAACTTGGTCCACAATTGCCAATGATTTTTTGGATGAACCCGTTAAATTTTGTAAAAACACAGCACATGTCATAGACTTATTGTGTATTGCATATTGTATAATTTAATTGAATAAACGCAATAATATATATATATATATATATATATATATATATATATATATATATATATATATATATATATATATATATATATAAATTCAAATAGACATGACGGCGACGCCTCTCAAAAAAAACTATCGAGAACTACAAAAACCTCAATATTTGTAGTCATTTGACAATTATTTATAAAAATTATGCCGCGGCGACTGAATTACAGTCACAAAGATTATTAAAATTTATTTATTATTATGGTGAATGTAACCACGTTTTATCAAGAACGTGCCAAATATTTGCTGATATCGAGATAAACAAAAACCGTCGCGGAGGAGTGTTCGGCGAATAATAGAAACTTACAAAACTTTTGGCACCGTGAAGGCAAAAATTCATAAAAGAAATACCATCCTTAAGACAAGCAGCTCTGCAGAGAGAACTTTCGAAGAGCTTGATACACAGAATTCCGTTAAAGCACAACTTCCACCCTTATTCAATATCTTTGGTTCAACATCTGAGAGAAATGGATACGCAGAAAAGAGTTTTGTAAATTCATTTGAACGATGATACAAGACGACTCTCGATTTTTTTTAACAGCATAATTAGGACCGATGAAGCGAAATCTATGAAAAATGTTCTTTTTAACACACAAAATTCCTATTTTTGGAGTAATTCAAATCGTCATGCAGTAAGAACCCGGAATTTTCAAAATAGCTAGCTAGTCTTTTGTGCTGTAAAAACTGATAGAATATAATATAATATAATTTATTAAAAAAACTTGAATGGTAAGTCATTAACCATACATTGCAAATTATTTCCCCATTCTAAATTATGTATTAACTTTTTTAAGTTATACATATTTAAATATTCTGGAAGAGATGAATCATCAATATTTGAGCAATTTACCTCTAGCGAAATACAAGCAACTTTTTTAACAACGTGATGGCGCCCTACCCCACAGAACGGTTTCGTTTACTAAGAACATTTGATGACAAGTAGATTGCCAACTACTGGCCTTTTCTCTGGCCTTCTCGTTCTCCTTATTTCACTGTGTTGGATTACTTTACCTGGGGAACGATAATAAACATCGTTTTTTCAATCCAGTGAAAACGATGGGGGACTGTATGGCAAGGGTGAATGGCGCGTTCGAAAGCTTATCTCCAAATTCAATTAGAGCGGCCTTCCATGAAGAACTAACTCGAAGAGGAAAAAAATGTTTGGAAGTTCAAAATTGAAATTTTGAACATTTATTAAAATAAGTTGTTACCCTGTGTAGGTATTGTTTTCTTCTAGTAGGATAAATTGGTTTTCTTCTATAGATTTTTGTCTTGGCGATGTCAAAAGTTTTGTAATTTTCCATTATTCGTTTAACACTATTCGGTTTCTGTTCTTGATCGAACTTTGTTGCATTCCGCCTAAATATTTACACCTTAAAAATAATCCTGCTGCGTATAATTTAATCTCACCGCCATGATTATTAGCAATAAGTATTTGTCAAATGACAACCAATAGTGATGTGTCTGTAGTGCTCTAAAGTTTTATTTTGAGCCTCACGGCCAACTAACAACAAAACTTGAAAGCCGTATAACATTTTTACAATAATAAAATGTTAAATTGCCAATATTTCTAAAACCCAGAAATTTTTGGCATAGCCAGCCATATACAAAGTTACCCTGTTTTTAATGCCAAATAAGATAGTATGATAAAAACAGGGGATTTCTATTTGAGAAAAAAGAGTTTCAACGATTTTTTCAATTCAATTTTCCTTATGAGTTTTTGATTTTCCTGTATTGATTTATTATCAAAATAATAAAGTAAATCAGCTTCTACAAGGAAACCAACCTATATTAAATGATAAAGGCTTTCATATAGGATAAACTGATAGTTATGTTTAGGCCTGCAAACGTCATTCTTGACATAAAATTTGAGATATGTCAAAAACGGTTGGACTCCGGTATAGGACATTATACATAGAATGTGTCTAAAATTTCACGGAGAAGTTAAAAATGTAACAATATATAGATTATCCTATTTAAAATAAGCAAGTTAACATCAACACCGTGCATAAGCGGAAGTGCCACAATCTTAAGAATACTTTAGCCGAGTTGCCCCCATCGACTTCAGTAAACTGCCTAATTTTCAAAATTTTCCAAAGGCTATTTTCCGAGAAATGGATCGCGGGAGTTCGTCGTGGGATACTCTGTATCTTCTACGTATAAAGTAGTGTGTTGTTTGGGAATTTAAATATACAAGTGCAAATTATTCTTTACGACTTTATTAGTGTTAGTGGGTGACTAAACAGTGTTGTGATGCTTTTCGACCAGCTAAAAAGGGCCTAAGTTTTACAAAAAGAGCTGATATGCAACAGGTTAGTTATCTTAAAATTGATTTAACACTGTCACCTGTCTACAGAATTATTTAGTTATTTTGTAGAGAGTTAAGTTTATTTATTATTCGCTTAAGTTGTATTTAAATCAAAACCTATTTAGTGACGTGCTCTAATCTTTATCTATATTGCAAAGAATGGAATTTTGTAATCAAAATTACATAAATCGAAAGGCCTATTAGAACATATTTTATCTAAAATGGTGCTCATGATGTATAGAACCTACATTTTTGTTAAGTTTTTGTTTAGTGACGTTTTATTTCGTCTCGGTACCTATCTTGATTTTAAAACTCTTCATGTGTTATCTAAATATGTGACATCACCGTAACAAAGTAGGTATTTGCGCTTATTTGTATAGTGAATTTTTCTACTTTCTTTATTCTTACAGGTTTGAACTTATATAAATTTTCTAAACATAGAGTTTACCAGGCGCCAAGATCTGAGTTAATTGCCCATCTGCTGACTATCGAGACATTTCAGCAGTTAGAGACTGATGAATGTACAGGGTGATTTTTTTAAGTGTCTCACCCCTGTAATTTTTTTATTATCAGAGATATCAAAACAATTCTAACGCCGTCTGACAAACTATCATGCGATGAGTTAAAATATTGCGACAGAAAAACAATTGCACATCGCCTTCATAGAAATCCGTGGCCAACGTTGATTTTCTTAAATGGAATGATATGCCTCAGACACATACAGTCGATGCAGAATCGAAATCTGCGTACAAAGATGCCACGCTCGCATTTCTGAGTCAAGCCGTTTCGGAGACATGACGTCTCAAAATTTCAAAATGTTTCTGATTTTTTTAAGTGTCTCACCCCTGTAATTTCTTTATTGTCAGAGATATGAAATAAATTCTAACGCCATCTGACAAACTATCATGCGATGAGTTAAAATATTGCGACAGAAAAACAATTGCACATCTCCTTCATAGAAATCCGTGGCCAACCTTGATTTTCTTAAATGGAACAATAGGCCTCAGATACATACAGTCGATGCAGAATCGAAATCTGCGTACAACGATGCCACACTCGCATTTCTGAGTCAAGCCGTTTTGGAGACATGACGTTACAAAATTTTAAAATGTTTGTAAATTTTTAAGTGTCTCACTTCTGTAATAATTGCTGAATAAAGGAAAAACAACAGAAAAAATACTTAAATTACACAGAAAAATATGCTGATAATTTTTTGATTGACGAAAACGAAAGAACGATACACATATACGAAATCGGAAAATGGTTTCAATCTCATTCAAAACAAGTATCAGTTGACATCAAATGTCAAAATCAGACATCCATTATCCAAGATTTTACTGACGTATACAGCACTGAATAGATATAACTTATCATCAGGTCTCAAATGAAATACGTTTAATATTTTCACTACGAGGTGTAGTACCTACATAGTGCGGAGGTGTAATTTTTTTAAATATTTTGAAAATACAAAGAAATTATGGCAAATTCGCTTTTCTCGTGTTTTATACAACTAAAATATAACCAGAATATACATGTCGGGCAGAGCTCTGTAACGGAAGATAACGCCGTTCATGTGGCACATAGAGCGACATGCTTAAGGGGTAATTTATTCACTGCGAACTGCTTTATAACGTAAAACTATTTCTTGTCAGATGGCGTTGGAATTTTTTGGTTATCTCTCATAATAAAGAAATTACAGGAGTGAGACACTTAAAAAATCACAAACATTTTGAATTTTGTGACGTTATGTCTCCAAAACGGCTTGCCTCAGAAATGCGAGCGTAGCATCGTTGTACTCAGATTTCGATTCTGCATCGACTGTATGTGTCTGAGGCCTATCGTTACATTTAAGAAAATCAACGTTGGCCGTGGATTTCTATGAAAGCGATGCGAAATTATTTTTCTGTCGCAATATTTTAACTCATCGCATGATAGTTTGTCAGATGGCGTTGGATTTTTTTTTGGTATCTCTGATAATAAAAAAATTACAGGGGTGAGACACCTAAAAATCAGCAATGCGAGGGTGGCATCGTTGTACGCAGATTTCGATTCTGCATCGACTGTATGTGTCTGAGGCCTATCGTTCCATTAAGAAAATCAACGTTGGCCATGGATTTCTATGAAGGCGATGTGCAATTGTTTTTCTGTCGCAATATTTTAACTTATCGCATGATAGTTTGTCAGATGGCGTTGGAATTTTTTTGATATCTTTTGTAATAAAAAAAATTACAGGGGTGAGACACTTAAAAAAATCACCCTGTACAGTTGACTCCAAGCACTATTGTGTAACTTGTGTCTGTCATTCCGTTTTGACAAATTGACAACAGTTAAGTTCCAACAAAAGCTCAGCGGGGCTGATGAACGCATACGTTTACACACCTATTCAACTGTTGGCGCCTAGTGAACTCGACCAATTTAATCCCTGTACGTTTAGCTGATTTACTGGCGTAAACTTTAAACACTAACAAGTATTTCTACTCTATATACACCCTATATATATATATATATATATATATATATATATATATATATATATATATATATATATATATATATATATATATATATATATATATTGAAATGACTTAAGAATGGGTTTTTCGTTTCTTTATACAAGTTTAAATAAATGAGAGGCGAAAATTGAAAATTGCTTTTTTTCAGTTTTTTGACAATTTTTTTAACGACACTTGCAAAACTTGGCTTTCTCTGCGAGATATTAAAGGGCACGAAATGTTGCAACTTTGAAGCATCTAAACCTATCGTCGATCTTTCATACTACGCGACATCCCCCTGGTGAGGCTCGAATTTGAATCACCCTGTATATTTATTAGGATTTTAAAATTTCCCTTTGCGGTCATTAACAAAACTATTTACTTAAAAAATGTTAAACTTTTCCTTTCCCAAATTATAAAATTTACTAAAAGGAAAAAAAGTTTTTACTAGTTTACCAGTTTCAACTACATAATATGATATAAGCATCCTTGGTGGTCCAGTAGGTAAACATTTCTATTTCTCCGTACATACTGTAAATTAAGATTAACCGAGGTTGTGGCATTGTGTTTGAAATTTGATGCCTGCGCATTCCTCCCTTCCGAAGCGACGTAGAGCCGTCAATCCGATGTACCATCTGATGTCCGGCACGTTAAAGATCCCTACCCTCCTTACGGAAAGAAGACTTCGGCCAAAGTTCCAGGACACTGCAGATAAACTGTCCCCTGGCGTCGGTGATTTACCACAGTCGCAGAAATAATCCGACGTAAATCGAAAAAAGATAAACTATAATATAGGTATGTATACTGATGAAATATCGTGTGTTTAACTGAATTCACTAAAAACTAGTATAAACGCAAATAATTATATGTCGATAGTTATAAGCATTTTCTAATATGCAATTATACTTCAAATTAACATATTGCTTCAAATGAGCGAAAACTAGGCGCCTAGAACACATATCTGGGGTCTGTTTCGATTTTTATATGTATATATATATATATATATATATATATATATATATATATATATATATATATATATATATATATATATATATATATATATATATATATCAACTCAAAAAATAATGGGATGATTTTGATCAAATTTTGTAAGCATTTTCGTTTTGCAAGTGGCATGGATAAGTTGCTTAGCCAGGAAATGCGGCCCGGTTTTCCCGGAATGTATTGTGATTTCTTTCGGGAATAAGAAAGGAGTGCCAACCAAATATGGTACGTATGTCTGTATTATAAAAAGTGAACGACGTACCAAAATTTTCATCTGTAAGTTAAAAGTCAAAAAAGTTATAGGCATTTGAAGAAAAAAAAGGGGTTTTGCTCAAAACGCCCAGGTCGCGATTTGAAACGTAAAAATTGGCAACATTTAGGCAAAGAACATGAAATAAATACCGGTTACGTAAAAAAAATGTTGCAAGAAGAGTGCTCTTAAGTTTCAAATTTAGCCTTCATCGACCTTTATTTTACTAAAATATTCCGGGTTTACTTTCAGTTTTTATCTGTTTACATATATACAGGGTGACGCATTTCTACGGTAAAGCTCAATATAATTGTTATTATGCAAGATATGAGAAAAATTGTATACGTTAATTATAAGGTCTTGAGCTGTATCTTAAAAAATTATTTTGAAAATCACAGCGTGGCCCATAATTCGTTGGTGATAACTACAATTTTTTTTTCGAACATTCCTTATACTGTTGCATTTTTAATAGAATTATGATGCATGTTCGTAAAAAAAATCGAGACGCAGTAAGTGTGTTTTGGTAGCGTGTTTTCATTAAATGCTAGGAAACCAGTTTTCTCAGAAGTATTTAAAGTTAAAGTTAAAGTTATTTGCTGAAAATTTTTGTACATTTTCAAACAATACGGTATTTTAGTAAAATATGGTAAATTGTTTTTACTATATAGGTTATACCGGTAACTAAATTGATGCCTGCTTGAATTAAAAACATTTTATGGAAATTAACTTCCATAACGCACTCGCTGCGTCCAGACTTTTTATAACCTATAGCCACATACCCAATTTGGTGGCCCATTATTTTTTGAGTTACCGGGGTGATACACACACACACAGAATATATATATATATATATATATATATATATATATATATATATATATATATATATATATATATATATATATATATATATATATATATAAACATATCAAGATAGTAACTGACCACATACATGGGTTCTAGAGGTACTAGTTCGCGAATTGTTTTAAAATTCAAAAGTGTAGGAAAATTCACTAAAAGATATATGTTATAATATATTTCAGAATAACTGCACAAGGTCAATGTGATCAACTATACAATGCCTCCACACAGCATTTAATAAACAAACCCTTTCCCTTATATTTGTCGGTCCTTACACGCACACAAGCCAGACAGTTTTTTTAAACTGGTTTTTTTGTTGCCATGTGTAATTCAGAAACACAGTTATGTTTGAAGAAAAAAACAGTATGGTTTATGGGGTCTTATACACACTTCAAACATAATCCATATTTAAGGGGTCTTCACACAACGTGTGCATTAAACATAATTGCGGGACCTCACTTTATTTGTAAATATTTTCTAAACGAGCGTGTGTATAGTATTTTGGCGCGAATTATCCACATCTGGAGATACATCTACATCCACGACTCATCTCAAACATTAAGATCCCACAAGTTGGTGTGTTTTCGTGTGTCCCTGCAAACATACGAGCACATGTGTGTGTGTGTGTGTGTGTGTGTGTGTGTGTGTGTGTGTGTGTGTGTGTGTGTGTGTGTGTGTGTGTGTGTGTGTGTGTGTGTGTGTGTGTGTGTGTGTGTGTGTGTGTGTGTGTGTGTGTGTGTGTGTGTGTGTGTGTGTGTGTGTGTGTGTGTGTGTGTGTGTGTGTGTGTGTGTGTGTGTGTGTGTGTGTGTGTGTGTGTGTGTGTGTGTGTGTGTGTGTGTGTGTGTGTGTGTGTGTGTGTGTGTGTGTGTGTGTGTGTGTGTGTGTGTGTGTGTGTGTGTGTGTGTGTGTGTGTGTGTGTGTGTGTGTGTGTGTGTGTGTGTGTGTGTGTGTGTGTGTGTGTGTGTGTGTGTGTGTGTGTGTGTGTGTGTGTGTGTGTGTGTGTGTGTGTGTGTGTGTGTGTGTGTGTGTGTGTGTGTGTGTGTGTGTGTGTGTGTGTGTGTGTGTGTGTGTGTGTGTGTGTGTGTGTGTGTGTGTGTGTGTGTGTGTGTGTGTGTGTGTGTGTGTGTGTGTGTGTGTGTGTGTGTGTGTGTGTGTGTGTGTGTGTGTGTGTGTGTGTGTGTGTGTGTGTGTGTGTGTGTGTGTGTGTGTGTGTGTGTGTGTGTGTGTGTGTGTGTGTGTGTGTGTGTGTGTGTGTGTGTGTGTGTGTGTGTGTGTGTGTGTGTGTGTGTGTGTGTGTGTGTGTGTGTGTGTGTGTGTGTGTGTGTGTGTGTGTGTGTGTGTGTGTGTGTGTGTGTGTGTGTGTGTGTGTGTGTGTGTGTGTGTGTGTGTGTGTGTGTGTGTGTGTGTGTGTGTGTGTGTGTGTGTGTGTGTGTGTGTGTGTGTGTGTGTGTGTGTGTGTGTGTGTGTGTGTGTGTGTGTGTGTGTGTGTGTGTGTGTGTGTGTGTGTGTGTGTGTGTGTGTGTGTGTGTGTGTGTGTGTGTGTGTGTGTGTGTGTGTGTGTGTGTGTGTGTGTGTGTGTGTGTGTGTGTGTGTGTGTGTGTGTGTGTGTGTGTGTGTGTGTGTGTGTGTGTGTGTGTGTGTGTGTGTGTGTGTGTGTGTGTGTGTGTGTGTGTGTGTGTGTGTGTGTGTGTGTGTGTGTGTGTGTGTGTGTGTGTGTGTGTGTGTGTGTGTGTGTGTGTGTGTGTGTGTGTGTGTGTGTGTGTGTGTGTGTGTGTGTGTGTGTGTGTGTGTGTGTGTGTGTGTGTGTGTGTGTGTGTGTGTGTGTGTGTGTGTGTGTGTGTGTGTGTGTGTGTGTGTGTGTGTGTGTGTGTGTGTGTGTGTGTGTGTGTGTGTGTGTGTGTGTGTGTGTGTGTGTGTGTGTGTGTGTGTGTGTGTGTGTGTGTGTGTGTGACTATTTTTAGCTTTTATCTCAGTTTTATACAAGACATACACGTTGAGAGTGTTTCTTAATATTTCCATAGGTTACTGTGTTTTAGGTTAAAATGAATAGGGTATCTAAAATATGTTAGTTTTAAGTTTTTCCTGGCTAATTTTAGTAAGAGGATGTACTTTTGTTTTGTAGCCTTCTGTCTACAAGATACATGTTTGAGTATTTTTCTTTGTTAAGATTAAACTGTCTTGAAAATAAGTATTGTACTTTTCTCAAAATAGCTTATTAGGGTTATTCTTGTTAGCTGAATTTTCAGTTCAAAAGACATATTTTTGTTTAGATTAAAACTGTCTTGAAAATAATATTGGAATTTTTTCAAATAACTTATTAGGTGTTTACTAGAGTTATTCTTGTTAACTGTATTTCAGTTCAAAAGACATATTTTTGTTTGTATAACAGGTTAAAACTATCGTTAAAACTAAGTATTACTTTAAGAGCAAGTGTTTATTAGGTTAGTGTTTTTATCTGAATTTCGGCTTTTCTGGCTATATTTAACAGACACTGTATTTGTTGTAGCTTTCTGTCTACAAGATATATTTTTTATAATATAGTATTATTGTTATTATCTCAAAAT
Source organism: Tillus elongatus (assembly GCA_964006375.1). Taxonomy (NCBI): domain Eukaryota; kingdom Metazoa; phylum Arthropoda; class Insecta; order Coleoptera; family Cleridae; genus Tillus; species Tillus elongatus. The sequence continues at coordinate 100,186,959 of OZ023265.1, read as the reverse complement.
AACTTATTAAGTATTTAATTTTCTCAAAGTAGCTTATTAAGTGTTTTATTACTTTTGTATTTTAAAGAGAGAGTTTACTATTTAAAAAATGTTTGATTAAGCTTCTTCACAAGAATATCATTATCAAATAAACTGAGTTTTATATTGAATTATGTCTTGGTTTAAATATAACTCCTTGTATATGGTAGTCGGTTGCAAACACATAAACAAATGCTTTACTGACCCACTCACTGTATTAACCGACTTCAAGGTTATGGTTATCTGATAGACAACACTTCTACACACACACACACACAGGCGTTGAAATGATTAAACGAAATCGAAAGTAATTTAAAAACATTTATTACATGAAACGTTTCTAGAAACTTGACAATAGAAATTTAAAAATAATACAGGCTTCTTTAATGATCTCCTTGATTGTGTTGTGGGTAGTTCCAGTTGTATGACTGTCTGAAAAATGAAACAAGTTTTAGTCTATAACTATTGAAACGCGAACAAAAAAAATTCTGTTGACTGTGTAAAGACAAAGATGAGACTACTTGATATTATGTTGCCATATGACCTTTCATGCTGTAAGCCAGAAAAAATGCAAAACAGTAACAGAAAAGAGACCTGTCAAAATATTTGATGCTAAGAAAAAATAAGTAGACAAAGGCAGATTTCTATATCTAAAACTGAGGTAGAGCTGAAACAGGTTACAAACATGCAGTTAAAAACAAACCCTTTACAAATTATATAACAAAAGGTTTCACAACAAAAATCTATTTTACTATTAATACAAACAATAAAAAAACATACACCAGAATTAAATACATGCTAAAAATAATATAACCATCAAGCAGTAAAACAAATACAAATATTACCTTACAGTGAAGATACCTTCATTACCCTCCAATACTGTACTAATCTGTAAGTGTGTTTGAGCAGATTATATACATGAGTAACAAACGTTTGGATTTACACTGAAAAAGTATTACAAAAAAAATCAAACAACATTATTTTTAAAACGTTTATTCTAATCTATATGTTTATTCTAATCTATGTGTTACAGGGTGAGTTGTGGTGTTGTCACAGACTGAAACAAAAGAAATGAAACATAAATTCTTGTATCGAAACGAGAGACAATGGATATTACCTTCCTTTCTCGAGATCTACAAGACGAAGATCTCGAGAATAGCACCACCCACAGGTTGGGGCGGGGGTTGAAAAATCAACCCCACACCCCAAGGGGATATATACCCCTCCCACACAAGGGTGGAGTACAGTTGTGGAGAGGGCAGCTCACCCTCCCCAGCAATATAAATTGCTATTATTGGCTAAAATAAAAACAATATTTTATAAAGTAAAAAAACATTTAAAAATTACTTACTGCGTTTCCCAAAAATAAACCATTTATTATGGAAAATATTTCAGCTAGAACAAAACAAAAACTTTATTAATAATTTCACTCTAAACACAGAGACTGAACATACCTTCCATTCTGTTGCTTTTTTGCTAACTGAAAGTCGAAACCCCGTAGAGGTGCTTTTAAAGTAGAGCATCACTCATGGTATGTGTTAAAAAAACTGCAAACCGATAAAAATGCCTTTGTCTTCGACTAGAAACACAAGTTGACCCTCGAAAAATGTTATATATATATATATATATATATATATACATATATATATATATATATATATATATATATATATATATATATATATATATATATATATATACATATATATATATATATATATATATATATATATATATATATATATATATATATATAATTGTTTATTGCCTGGTTTGAAAAAAAAAACACGCTAAGGAATTTGAAGACAACGATGCTGTTTTATTAGCAAATTAAAAAGTGTATCTGCATTAATAGGTGATAGAAAAATGTTATATATAATTGTTTATTGCCTGGTTTGAAACAAAAAACACGCTAAGGAATTTGAAGACAACGATGCTGTTTTTATTACCCAATTAAAAAGTGTATCTGCATTTTATAGTGCTGGGTTTTTTGTGATTCATTACCTAAAATCAACCTTTAGTTATCAGAGCTGTTTGATAACAGAATGTATGTAGGTAGATGAAAACTCAGGAAAAGCGGTTTTTAAGACTAGGGGTCTTTCAACCTGCGCTTTCAAACCTGATTGGTGGAACCCTTATATATATATATATATATATATATATATATATATATATATATATATATATATATATATATATATATATATATATACGTCCTTATCAAAGCTCTACCCCACAGTATAAAATCAGAAACAACAACAACCATGGTTTTATCATCAGCATCAGTGTTAGCTGACTTAAATCGCGAGGGTCTTTGTGAAGCGTCACCTGTAATTAAAGCGTCAGACTTGTTGTTAAACACCCCATATAACATATTAGGGGGTGAAAAAGTGAAAACCCGCTATGGTTATCGAATGTTGATGAAATTGGAAAACGGGGTGGTGTTTCTACCGAAACGTATGCTACCAACTGACGCTCGAGTCGTCTTTTTTGAGTCTGGGAATGCTCAAGCGATATATAAAGGAGAAAGAAAATTAAAAAATGGTATGTATACTAGTACATTCCAATTTCAAGACAAACGAACCAACACCATCGCCGACTTGTAAGATTCAAATAATAATATACCAGACTACTCAAACGTATACAGAGTAGTTAAGGTGATAAACTATCAACATCAGCCTATGAGGGGGTTTTCATCGTAAACTACCAACCATATGTACTTTAGAAAACAACAACAGCAGCAGTAACAGTAACAAGTATGAACCATGGTATGAAGTGTTTTTTTATAATGGAGCAGTTAAAGCATATCACTTTTATCAGCAAGGAATTAAAACCACAGTTAAAAACACCAATTGATCAACTAATCCTGGACAGCGTGTTGGCTGATATGGGGTGGTTTGAAACCGAGAAAAAATTTTGTTGTGTGTTAGGTGGTTATGCTTCAACACTATACGGTACAGAACAACATTATCTTATAATTCGTTTAATAATATCTGGAGATAAGTATGACTCTTGTAATTTACCTAATATGCTGGGTTATCATAGGATTACGAATGGTTTTATGTTTTACCGTAATTTTTCAGATGAGAAGAAAGTGTGGTATAGTTATAGTTTTTTACCTGAACTGCTTATTCATAAAGAACTCTTTATACTGAAAATATTTCAATACTATAAATATGATTTAGATAGTCGTTTTGTTTTTTATAAAGCAGAAAAGACTAAAAAACTTCTTTTTGTTCAAAACTCAGTCAGCGTTTTCGATTTTTGGCAACCTTATAAACCGCAAACCTTACAATCATTATGTATGGGCTCGTTAGCTCGACAAATCTAGAGTATTATTTTTCGTTAGTGTTTATAGTAAAACTGCTGTATTTTTGTCTAGTGTTTCTTAAGCTGATATTTGTACTAAGTAATATTGTATTTTGTATAAACTGTACTTTTGTGTAAAAAATAAAAAATGTAACAAACAATATAAACTCCACAGTATAGTGGAAAACTGTAACAATATATCAAAGTATAGTGTTAAATAAACCCCTTCATAGTCTAACTTGTGTTTTTTTTAAATAAAACCTATAAATGTGTAAGGTAAACACCTCTTTACAAAAAAAACATAAAAACATATACACATATGTATGTCTCAATTTATTTAAACTGTGTTAACCTAGAACGGTGTACCACTCTGTATGTATTAATGCAATACATATTATTACTGTGTGTGTATTAATGAGAACGTGTTTTCAGATTTTAAATTAAATTAACATATTGAGAGAGACGCTAGAGGCAACTTGAAGCATCTGGGATATTATTCACCGATGAAACCGTTTACTAGCGTTTGTATTTTACAAATAGTTCGCGAGTCCCAGTTGCTTTGGCGTTCTGTATATACGGGGAGTGTTTAGACAGTTATGAACAAAAATTTGTTTCGAATCCTTTGCTGTAATCATCTGTTTTTACTTGGTATGTGTCTTATTTCATCAACTATAGCATATAAAACATAGCGTGTACGTGTTTGTTATAAGCAACTGATATCGATATATCAATCATTGGTCTGTCTGCAAATACGTTGTTTCTTATGGGAAAACGTGTCAAACACAAATACTGTACTGATGTCATCCTTTCGGTTTATGTCTGTATTCTAGACAAACTCAAACACGAATAATCGGGGAGCTAACAAACTGGGCTGATGTTTACATACTTGGAATAACAGATAGATGAGGTCATACTTCTAACGACTGTATTCTAGACAAGTCCGAACAAGTCTACTGGGGGACTAACAAACGGCAGGTGTTTACATACTTGGAATCAAATAAAAGTATTTTGTTAAAATTAATGTGTTTTTATTTTGTAATACAATTAAAAAGTATGTCTTAAAGCAACAACATCCTGAACAAACTTATCTTGTGGTACATCGGCTATATGTAGGTTGTTTCTATGTGATGTAAGGTATTTCACTTCAGTCTTTATTCTGTTAAAGAGATTTACTGCATTTGGATCGTACAGTATGTTTAGAATCACTTTGGCATTTGGGTGTTTATTTTTAAAATTCCTCACAGCTCTTGGGAAACTTTTCTTTTGTGTTCGTACGGCATGATATGGATAGGTGGCGCCTGTCTCGTTTCTTGCAAGTAAACCAAACACACTTATTTTTCTCCGTTTACTTGGTTTTGGGGCTGTATCTTCAAGATGTTCTGTGACTTCAGCATTTGTTTCTCGCACAAGCTGTACCTCTTCATTTATACCCGTTAATTTCACTTTACTAACCTCCGGCTTGTCCTTTGATTTCTGATCAAACTCTTTTAGGAAAAAATCAAAAAAATAATTCGCTTGCACTTATCATAGAACTGAATGGATATCCAGCAAGCCAAATTTAATATCAAATCTTTACACACATATGTACCAGATACCAAATTGCTTTCAGTATTTGTTCCACCAAAGTCCACCAAGTAGGCAACAGTTGTTGGTGTTACTTGATATGTTGCGTTCGTTTTTAGGGTATTTCGACTCCTTGGAAACGACTCTAAGTGGGCTCTCTCGGTTGGAATATTTGGTTTTTCGGTATTCCGATAACCCAATTGTTCCTTCAGCCGACTGTTGTAATAGGCAATCAACTCTTTGGTTTTCTTATTTTCCATCCAATGAGACATTTTTTTATCACCAATCTTACACAGTTTAGTTGCATTAAAATAACCGGTGTTCTTATCGATAATAAGTTGAAAGTCTCCAAATAGACCATACCAGAAGCTGTCTTTAATTTGCTGGTAACACACATCACTTAATGTAGCCATTTTGAAACAGATTTGGGTTAGAGCAAACTGCAGTACGTCTTTTCTCAACAACAACTGACTTGTGAATATGTTTAAGAGTGTCTGTGTGTAGCCAATTTATACATGTTGCCCACAGTAACCGTTTTAAACTGTATTTGTTTTTACATGGATGATGTCATCCTTTCGGTTTTGTCTGTATTCTAGACAAGCTCAAACACGACTGCATGGGTGATGTCATCCAACAGATATAACACAAGATAACATTCACCAAGGTCATCAACTGACAAGTTGTTTACCTCTAAGAGGGCCTCTCTCTTGCGTATATTAAACAGATACACAGACAAGCTCAAACAGGATCAAGGTTAACAACTGTAAAACGTTGTTTATCCTTTTGTAGGCCCCACTCTCTCTCTCTTACATCAGTTTGTTTCCTCAATACAAGAGAGAGACACTTGTTCAGTATGTGTAGTGAAACAAGGATGACGTCTCTTGCTGTATGTAAGTACACTCTTATTATTATGTCTGTTTGCATTCAAATAACAAATACAAACATAACCTTACTAAACAATCAGATGATTGGTAATCAACATGTATACGAACACCTAACCTCATATGTAAACAACAAATGGCTTTGTTTTATATATACAACTGCGAACAAACTTTTATCGTGTACGTCTGTGGAGCTATTGGTTTAGCGATAGTATATATCTGAGAAAGCTGTCTATGACCAATTCGAGGTTCATGGGTTCAAATCTAATTTCAGGCGAATGCTTTTCTTTCAAATACACATGCATCTGTCAGTTTAAGCAAAGACTTCAAGCTGTCATGACGTGTGTTATATCCTTTCAAACAGCATGTACAAGCTCCAACAATGGCAATCAGTTGTCTGTCTGTCTGTTTCCTCAACACAGGAGACACCTGTTCAGTAGTGTGTGTATTAAGCTGTGAAACAAGGATGACGTCTCTTGTTGTATGTAAGTACACTCTTGTATTATCTCTGCTTGCATTCAAATAACAAATACAAACATAACCTTAACAAACAATCAGATGACTGGTAATCAACACGTGTGTGAACATAACCTCAATAAACAACAGACAGCTGTGTGTGTACGAACATAACCTTAATCAACAAATACAAACATAACCTTAATAAACAAACAGATGATTGGTAATCAGTCTGTATACGAACACCTAACCTTAATAAACAAATACAAACATAACCTCAATCAACAAATACAAACATAACCTTAACAAACAATCAGATGCTTGGTAATCAGTCTGTATACGAACACCTAACCTTAATAAACAATCAGACAGCTGGTATTCGACAAACACACACATGGAGACCTAACCTGACTTGTAGATATCTATGGACACAGGTCAGACATCTTGGAACGCTTGTGACGTCATCACAAGACAGTTAATACCTAACCTGACTTGTAGATATCTCTCTGTACAGGTCAGACGGAACATCTGACATAAGACAGTTCCATAGAGACCCGGGTTGCGGCTGTCTATGACAGGGCAGCCATCTTGGAACACTTGTGACAGATGTGACATTTGACAGCTGTCACACAGGTCAGATCTGACAGCTGACAGCTGACAGGTCTGACACCTGACGTTGACAGCTGACAGGTCAAGTGTCAACTGTCACTTTACAGCGCATGCGCATGACGTCATCGCACATGCGCAGAAAAAAAGTGGAGGGGATGGTCCCAGGTGCCGCCCTATCTACTACCCTTTTATTCTATTAAAAATGTTTCTAACTGGAACGCCATAGAAAGCAGATGCTTGCCTGTAAGTCAGGTTTTTTGTTGCGACGTCGGCAACAGTGTTTTGTAGGTCCTCCGCTGTGTAAGTACGCTCTGGCTTCTTGCGGATATATTTTCGTGGCATCTAAACAATAAAATAAACTGTATTAATTGTTATTTCAAGCTTAGGGTAAAAGGGGACGAGTTTCCAATTACCCCTATTTGATGTTTTCATTTACCCCACGTTAAATTTTTCAGGGGGTAAATAGAAACAGCAAATTATTCCATTGTGGTAATTTGACCGATGTATTCTAACCTGTACAGTGTAACAACAACATTTACTTACCATGTTATTATTTTAGTTTGTTGTTCTAACATTCGCGGTCCAAAATACGAAATTTACTGCAGCATCTACCTGAAGGCATCGTAAAACTACTTCGATCCGTAAAATTATATACTACTTACCGTCGCAACAAACTGCAGCAGCCATGAAATTAGTGTAATGCGGCACCAGCGACCGCCGAGGGAACTCACTAATACATGCAAATACAAGATGTGCGCTATTTAAATATGTGCCGTGGATGTTTCCATTTACCCCTAGTTTCCTTTTACCCTGATTGACCCTAGTCATAAAGCATCGGAAGTTTGCAAGGCAGAACGGAAAAAACGCACGATTAAGACACGGAAGGCTTTGTATTGATAATGAGGTATACCTACCTGCAGACCTAGAAGACTTTGAGGTGACTGGAGAGGGCGAGACCTCGGAAGCAGATTCTAGACCACACTCAGCGCCGTTCACACCTGGTAAAATCGCGGCTCATCAGCAACCTTGTCGGCGCGCAGGTTTAGGCTTGACGGTGTTGAATTCTGCTGCGGAAAACTTCGTTAAAAGTAAAATCAAGATTGCCACTAGAAGTGTAGCTGCTGTCGCGGCCAAAAGGGTTCTCTCTCGCAATATAACCAAAGCAAGGGCAAATAGTACAGCAGGAACAAGCACATCCTTGAAGAAGTAGTAAGACAAACTGTGTTATAAGTATTTATGTCTGTAAGTTATTCGTAAACTGCGTCCGCACTTTTAAATTGATTGTTTGCTTATTTTCTTTTGTGCGGCCAGTTAGTCTGTCATAAGTCAGGCATTTGTTACCAGAGATTTAGTACTGCTTTTGATTCTTTTTTTTCTTGTTAGTTTGTAGTTTCTGTTTTATGTATAGGCTTATTGTAGCTACAGCATTGTAGATCTTGTAGTATTAGCTAACTGGAAGTAACGTTTGTGATTGTTTTTTTAGGCAGTTTATTAATGAGATAGCATTAATTTGTTCTATTGGATTTTAAAATACACTGCACACACAAATATTTCCATGAGCAAGACAATTAATGTTTTTTACCAAAATGTGAGGGGCTTACGTACAAAAAGTCATGAATTTTATTCACGTATCTTGTCTAATGTATATGATATCATAGCTATAAGTGAGACGTGGTTGGACTCGGATATATTTGATTCGGAACTGTTTGATAGCAGATATAACATGTTTAGGCAAGACCGTAATGGCCGTGGGGGTGGTGTATTTATAGCAGTGAAAACTAACTATATCGTTAATAAACTTGATCTTGAGGAATCAACTGTGGAAATTATAGGTGCTAGGATAATGTTAGAGAATCATGTAAGTATGTACATTTTTTCTGTTTATTTGGCCAAACCCAATATAAATGACTACCTGAGTCTTTTTAATATAATCGAGTCCAAAATCGATGATGGCTCTAAATGCTTAATCATGGGTAATTTTAACGTTCCTATATTTCGTAGGGAAGTTTTTGATTATCGGTATGAGCGTATAAATAGTGAACTTCTTGATTTTATTGATGTTATGGGATTGACACAGATAAATACTGTAATGAATGAAAACGGTAGGTTACTTGATCTGGTTTTGACAAATGTACACGAATATCAGCTTTCTCGGGAGGAGTCTATTGTTGAGAAGGAGGACGTACATCATCCGCCACTGTTGTGTGTGTTCTGCTTTTCTGGGGCTATAAGGAAAGATGGATATGATTTCAGAAAGGGTCGATATTTAGATTTGTATAAATACACAAAGGATACAAACTGGAATGGACTATATGCTATAGATGATGTGGATTCAGCAGTTCTCTGGCTAAATGATGTATTTTATCAGGGTTTTGATAGAACAGTTCCTAAGTTTACAAAGCACAGAAGGAGTTACCTGCCGTGGTTTACGCCTCAAATAATAAAATGTATTCGCGAAAAACATAAGTGTAGACAACTATTAATGAGAACAAGGAACACATAATTTAATTTAGGGTTCAGGCATTTGAGAAGGGAAAAAAGGGAGTAATCACATCGGGCATATGTGACAGGTTTGGAAGAAAATATTGTGACCAATCCAGATGTTTTCTGGGAACATGTAAAGCGCTGTAGGAATACATATGACAAGTTGTGTGAAATGAAAGTAGGTAATGAAGTTTTACGTGATAGTAAAAGGCATAGCTGATGGGTTGGCTGTGTATTCCTCTTCAGTGTATACAGAACCGGAACATGATTGGGAGACGTCATCGTTTCTTGACGAGTTACGGGATGTAACGGTTGGTGGAGATATTGACTTGCTTCGTATTCAGAAAATTACGCCCAGAGACGTTGAAGAAGCCAGCAAGAAACTAAAGATTGGCGGTGCTATGGATGTTGATGATATTCCTTCGTATGTGATTAGAGGCTGTATGGAATTTTTGATCGCACCCCTATGCTATGTGTTTAATCTAATACTGGTAAAATGCTAGTATCCCCTACTATGGAAAGTTAGCAAGGTTATTTCAGTTTTTAAGTCTGGCTTAAGGAAACTCGTTGAAAACTATAGACCTATTTCGATACTGTGCAATTTGTCCAAAATTTTTGAGAGTGTTTTGTATTCTAAAGTATTCTCACATGTTGTTCATCTACAATCAGATGCTGTACATGTGAGAATACTTGTAGCAGTTACAAACCTTGCTTTTTTTACTTAGGTGGCAAGCGAGGCAATCAATGCTGGTGGTCATCTGGACACCATATACGCAGATTTTCAGAAGGCATTCGATAAGGTGAACCACAAAGTTCTTTTTAAGAAGCTTTATATGTGTGGTTTTTCTCTTGACCTGATAGAGTTATTTACATCTTATTTGGCTGGAAGGGCACAATATGTGGTTTATGGTGGAAGCGAGTCCTCATTGTTTTCGTCACCCTCTGGGGTGCCCCAGGGGTCAAACTTGGGACCTTTATTGTTTGTAAATGATCTGCCGAAAAGTATAGCTAACTCCCATTGTTTGTTGTTTGCTGATGATTTAAAGATCTTTTGTGTTATTTCTAGCATTAGTGATTGTGAGGAATTACAGAGGAGCATTGATGCATTGTCAGAATGGCGTTTTGTGAATATAACCCACTGATAAAGGTAATACATTGTAGAATCTTTTCCAAAGCAAGTGTAAGTGTGATAGATTACTTGCAGAAAGCCTCCTGCAAGTTTGTTGCAAATGGCAAATCTTCCCCCCAGTGACTTTACATATGTAAGTGTTTCTTTTGTAACTTTACTGCAAGTTTACTGTAGTGAGCTGTTACAAACTTTCTTTATACTTACAAATGTTACCTTACAGCAAGCTTCAATTTTAAAAGGGCTTAGCAAAGTTGTAAAATTTAAACTTACATTTGCAACTTACCTGCAATTATATATATTATATATACAGTGCAAGTTTGTAACTTGGGATAATTCCAATTAATCTACTTCAGCTTTTTTTCAAAAATGTATTATACAATTTGTCTCAAATGTCATTGATATTTTTTGTAAATAACAACCCTAGCTTTTTGTTGGCTATTTTTAAAGTACACATCAAGCGATACAAAACTACCAAATTTCAAATTTTCATTATAAATCTTGAGTTGAAAGCAAGAAAAAAAATTGTGTAGTTATCAGTGAATAAAAATTTTAAATCTGCTGGTTCTCTACAACTTCATACGTAAGAACTTTAAAAATAGTCAACAAAAACGTAGGGTTGATTTAAAGAAATTATCAAGGAAGTCATTTTTCAAATATGGTTGTATAATATATGTAGTAGGTCTAGAATATAGTAGTTCTTTTATAACATGTTACATTTGGGCAGCACTGCCGAACATATGACAGCTGTGACGTCAAGCATAGCGACAATGGCCATGTGGTCGGTAACCTGTAATGTGTGCACTTAATGTGATGCGAATGTTAATCAATAAATATTAATAATCTAATGACTATTGTTTCTGTGTCATCCTGACTAAGGATCATACATGATGTCAGGTGAAATTTGCCGAATGCAGGTGTGAGTGAAGCCAGTCTAGTTGTGGCAGTAAATTGCAAAGTTAGCGGTATCCGCGCGACAGTCTCCTGGAAAACGTAATCATGGAAGCGTTATTCAAACCTCCAGAACATTTGCAGCTTGATGGCAATATTTCAGATAATTGGAGAAAATTCAGTCACAAGTTTGATTTATTCATGACGGCGACTGACTTTAGTACAAAGGCAGAAGCCAAAAAACTAGCTGTGCTGTTGAACATTATAGGAGAAGATGCTCTAGAACTATATAATACATTTACATTTGCTCAAGATGAAGAAAAGACACTGGCTGTAGTCAAACAGAAATTCAGTGAATTTTGCTCGCCTAAGAAAAATGTCATATTTGAGCGTTTCAAATTTAACAGCATAGTGCAACAAGAAGGACAGCCATTTGATACATTCGTAACAGAGTTAAGAAAGGCTGTGAAAACTACAGAGTATGCACAACAAGACGAAATGATTCGCGATAGAGTAGTTATGGGCATATACAATAAGTCCACTCAAGAAAAACTACTTCGAGAGTCAGACTTGACACTGACGAAAGCTGTTGATATTTGCAGGGCAACTGAAATAAGCAAAAAACAGTCAAAAGTTTTACAAAATGAGTCGGTTGTACATGAAGTCAGAGCAACAGGTAAACGCGAGGTATGGAAATATTGTGGATACAAACATGCAGTTAACAAATGTCCAGCCTGGGGTAAGACTTGTGCCAAATGCCAATGACGTAATCATTTTGCGAATGTTTGCAACAGCGGCTCAAGACCTCAAGAAAATTGTATAGATGAAAGGAAAGGGAAGAGAGTGCACGAAGTAGGAAAGTTCAGTGGAAGTGACAGTGACAGTGATAATAACAGTAATGAATATGAATTTTATGTGAGTGCAGTGGACAAAGTCAAAAGCAAGTGCAACAATGAAATAGAAGAAACAATGTGGACCAAAGAAGTATGTATCAATGGAAAAACTGTAACATTTAAACTAGATACAGGAGCAGAAGTGAATACCTTACCACTAAGCATTCTTAAAAAAATTGCTCCAAATGCACATGTATGTAAGTCAAATATATCGTTGGTCCCTTATGGAGATAAAGGTAAAATTAAATGTCTGGGTGAAGTTGGTCTTATATGCTCTGTTAAAAATTGTCTTAATAAGGTAATGTTTGTTGTAATAGATACAAAAAGTCAATTGCCATTGTTAGGTCTTAAAGAATGTTTAAAGTTTAACCTTGTTAAAAGAATTGATTCACTTGAACAAAATGTATTCAAGACTCTAGATGATGTAACAAATAAATTCTCTAAAGTGTTCAATGGTTTAGGTAAATTTCCAATTCAGCATCACATAACTTTAAGAGACAATGTCAGGCCTCACGTTAGCGCCATTAGACGCGTACCACAGGCTTTGCATGCACGTTTAAAGGACAAGTTACATGATCTAGAGACTAAAGGTGTTATAAGAAGGGTGGATGAGCCTTCAGAGTGGGTACACCCACTAGTAATAGTAGAAAAAGCTAATGGAGACCCGAGACTTTGCCTTGATCCTAAGGAACTAAATGAAGCCATCAAACGTAAGCACTTTCTAATTCCATCTGTTGATGAAATTGCTGCAAAACTGAGCAATAAAACTTTTTTTACTGTACTTGATATGAAGGATGGATATTGGCAAATAGAGTTAGACCATGAAAGTGCTAGCTTGATGACCTTTGGAACACCTTTTGGGAGGTATCAATTTATCAGATTGCCTTTCGGCTTGTGTTCAGCACCAGAGGTCTTTCAAAAGAAAAAGTTTGAGGTTTTCGGTGACTTAAATGGTGTTGGAGTATATTTTGATGACTTGATTGTCACAGGTTCAACTGAGGCTGAACATGACAAAAACCTTAAAAGTGTATTAAACCGTGCTTTGAAGTATAACATTAAGTTTAACAAAACTAAAATACAATTTAAAAAAAGTAGTGTGAAATTCATGGGTCAGATATTTTCAAAGCACGGAGTTCAAACTAATGATAACTACATAAGTGCCATTTTAAATATGCCAACACCACAGTCAAAATCTGATGTTTTACGATTCCTAGGTATGGTCAAATTTGTAGGAAAATTTATACCAAATTTGTCAAAAATAAGTGCCCCTTTAAGGCACCTGACAAGGCTGGATGTTGGTTGGCAGTGGTTAAATGAGCACCAACAGTCAGTAAACCAGCTAAAGCACATTTTGACAAATTCTCCTGTATTAGCATTCTTTGATCCCAAAAAGCCAATAGAAATAGAAACAGATGCTTCTTGGTGATGGCCTTGGAGCATGTTTGTTACAGGAAGGGAAACCTGTGGCATTTGCCTCTCGTAGTCTCACTAAAACAGAACAAAAGTATGCACAGATAGAAAAAGAAGCTTTAGCCATTTTGTTCTCAGTGAAAAAATGTCATTTTTTTGTGTATGGATTCCCTGTAAAAGTGTACAGTGACCACAAGCCACTGGAATCTATTTTAAAAAAAAAATCTTCATTCAATTTCTCCCAGAATTTTAAGAATGAGACTGCGGTTATTAGATTACAATTTGTCAGTCAGCTATAAACCGGGCAAGTACATGTATATCTCAGATACCTTGTCGAGAGCATTTGTAAAGCAAGAAAATATAAAATCAGATCATGATAGCGAGTTTGCTGTTCATAATCTTGTAAAGTCTCTACCTATGTCAGATGAACGCAAAAGTCAATTTAAGCATGAAACAATGGTAGACCCACAGTTGAGAATAGTGTCTAATTTTGTTGTTAATGGATGGCCAAACCAAAAGTTTAAAGTTCCCCAAAGTGTACGGCACTTTGAGAAACTCAAAGAACAGTTATACATGTCTGATAACCTCATATTTCTGGAACACAAGCTTGTTGTCCCACAATCTTTGAGAAAGGCTATGTTAAAACTTCTTCATGAGGGACACCTGGGAATTAAGAAAACAAAGGCACGAGCTCGTACTATATTTTATTGGCCCGGGTTGGCAACGGACATTGAGTCGTATATCAAATCTTGTAAATCGTGTGAAAAATATGCTAGGAAGAACCCTAAGCGAACCCTGCTGTCTTACCCATTGCCTAACAGACCTTGGGAAAGGGTTGCCTCTGACATATTTACATATGCTAACAAAAGTTATGTAGTTTTATTCGACGCCTATTCTAATTGGCTGGAACTATTACCCATTACAGACAAAAGTGCGAGTGCAGTAATTGCACAGATTAGCACAGTATTTTCTAGATTTGGACCTCCTGACTTTCTTGTATGTGACAATATCCCTTATAATAGTGACAAATTGAAAACATTCAGTAAAGAGTGGAACTTTAGTCTTGTGTTTAGAAGTCCAAACTACCCACGATCAAATGGGTTAGCAGAGAAAGCGGTATCCATCTCAAAAAACTTGATCAAAAAGACAATAGATGAACATAAATGTACAGAGTTGCAATCAGCCCTCTTGAATTATAGAAATTCCCCATTAAAAGGCATGGGTTACTCACCATCACAGCTCTTAAATAGTAGGCTATGCAAGACTAAGGTACCAGTCTCTGTAGACCTGTTGCAACCCAAGTTATGTGTAGATGTCATGTCGAAAATGCAAGCAAAACGAGATTCTAACGAAAAATGTTTTAATAAAAATGCAAAAATATTGAAACCTATACCAATAAATAGTGATGCAACAGTATATGATCATCTCACTAGCACATGGAAATCTGCCAAAGTAACAGACACCCATGACTTGCCGAGGTCATATCTGTTGCAGGACTGTAATGGCAACACTCTCAGAAGGAACCGGTATGACATTAAAGTCTCTGAAAATCCGTTTTCAATTCATGATATTGATCCATATGATCATACAAAGTATAATAATTCAGTACCATCTGTGAGTGATGCCAAACATGATTGTACACCTGTTAAAGAAAGTATTCAAGAACCCATCATACATGTTCCCTCTCAAGTTGATCAATCGTGTGAAATCAATTCCGCAAATGATGTAGTCAAGTCTAATGACCACCCTCAAGGTGGTTTAGTGACACGCTCAGGGCGTCTCGTTAGAAAACCCCTTAGAGTTAATCTCTAATTAAATAAAGAGTTGATCTTGAAGGGGAGGATGTATAATATATGTAGTAGGTCTAGAATATAGTAGTTCTTTTATAACATGTTACATTTGGGCAGCACTGCCGAACATATGACAGCTGTGACGTCAAGCATAGCGACGATGGCCATGTGGTCGGTAACCTGTAATGTGTGCACTTAATGTGATGCGAATGTTAATTAATAAATATTAATAATCTAATGACTATTGTTTCTGTGTCATCCTGACTAAGGATCATACAATGGTACATACTGTATAGCTTTTTTAAAAGACTGCAACTTGAAATACTAACCAATGTGTCCAAGCATTTTTGAAAAAAAGACACTGTATTTGAGTAACCGAATTTATCTCAAGTTACATACTAATACTGAATATAAGTATATGTGTATTTATACATAATATATATTTCTTGTAAAACTGTAAAAAAACGACGTAAGACAATGTTAATTAGAATAAAATCTTTATTGCATAAAAAAAGACTTACAACACATTTCATTTCTGCTGATAGATAGATAAATACACTTTATTGACCATTAAATGTACATGGTAAGTCACTGTCTTTATAAGTACCGACTATAGTTACTAGATAGAAATAGTTAAGACATATAGCGAGTGTCCATGTTTAGCCTAAAATGCAGTTCTAGTCAAAACTCAGCAACAAAATAGATAACTTGAACTCGTGATATCGTTATTGACAGATTTCAAAAATTATTTTTTCTAAATGAATACCAATTGTTTTTGATATTGTTTTACTAAATAACTCTTAGTCGTCTAGGAAAACTTGTGAAACACCAATAACAAAAACGAAGTAGCATTACTTATTTTGAGAGGCGATAATTTTTTTAGCTTCTAAAATATGTGGTATCATGTGTGACATAAAAGTCAACATATCAAATACTATTGTCAAAAAAAGAATGATGCGTTCATTTCGATTTTAGAGAAAGTGTAATTAAGAATATGCAATGGATAAATCAAGCGCAGGGAAATGAATACAACTTCAATTGGAAAATAGCTTAAATATGGCGACAGTCTCTGAAAGTGTTTACGCATATGTCTTAACTATCCCTATCGAGTAAGTATAGTACCGTCAATGTCTGCGTACATTCAGAAACATTGAGTTAAAGTAAATCAAAGTTATGACTACAATGAATTACGTATATATATAATAAGTCTGTGGCTAGTGGAACTATCCTACCAAAGCTTTTGCCTAACGCACTCACACACACAGAGACACACACACTACAAAGAATGAATACAAGTACTATGTAACACTATACACATTAGTTTAGAGCACCAATAAAGTCCTTCACCTTGGTTTTTGTTTTATAATATCCACTAGTGCCTACTGTAATCTTATTAGTGGGAGCATCTTAATAACATTCGGTAGAAAACTGAGGAATTTGATTCCCAAGTAATCAAACATCTGCTTTGTTTTCTCCTTTTTGTGCAACTGTATTTTTAATTCATGCCTGCACCTGGTATTGATGTTGCGAGCTTCATCATTCACTGGATATTTTGAACACATATACTGAAGAAGAATATAGCTGGAAAGGTACCTAAGTATCCCATTGGCCTCGAACACATCAGGGCAGCTTTTTCTTGGACCTACGCACACAATGTCCTTATTGCTCTTTTTTGCATGATAAACACATGTTCCGCTGCTGACGAGTTAATCCATATGAATGTTCCATACGATAGGATACTGCGACAACGTGCAAAATAAGCAATCCTGGCAATTTGATGGGTACCGTACTGTTCCTTATGTCGATTGCTTTGGATAAGCCTCATTCTTCCATAGGTCGATCATATTTAACGTTTTAGAATTGGTCTGACCAGGTAAGACATCTCCAGGTTGCTTGTAAGGACATAACAAAATTCGTATTTAGCAATTAGGTTTTCTTTTTCGTTGAGTATATTTCACAAAAAGAAACAAAAATATAAATGCAGCCATTTAAGAATTTTATTGAATTTACACATGTATTTACTATATAGCTGTTTTAGGGATTCTTACCTGAGATGTTTGTCGATATACTCCATATTTCATGATCTATACTCCAGACAACGAATTACCCAAAATTCAAACAATTCAGGCTACAATAAGATTGTTCAATCTTTAAAACTTCCAGAAAAATAAATAGACATAGATCAAATAACAGCTTATGACGATATCATAAATATAAACAACAGTCCGCCATTAATAATTAATGCCGGGCGCATTGTCAGAGTCAGTTCGCTGTTGGCGTTGGTGATGCTATGTTGCTATTGGACGACGATGACATACGATCGAACATATACGAACACGAAAACGGAGGGAATTCTGATAACTGTTTACAAATTAAAACAAACTTTCAGAAACATTACAATTGTAACTTTACATGAGCCTACAAATGGAGAAAAACAACAAGCCGGCAAAGGAGATATTACATTCGAAAGTTGTGTCAAATTTTCATTTGTAAGTTTGCATTGGTTTTTTTGGCTGCATACATTTAGAAATGTTGCAAACTTAACTTGCTTAATAGTAAATTATCTAACGTTGCGGTAAGCATTTGTAATTTACAATGCTGCGGTGCTGTCGGGGCGGCGGGGCTCGCGGACGAGCCCTGAGGGGAAAAAAAGTTACAATGCTTAGTGGGAATGTTCCTGAATATTGGGAAATGTTTTGTTTCTACTTTCACGAGGCGTCTTGCCCCTGTTGAGTACCAATATACTATTGGAGGTGACCAACTTTTGCATAGGACCCAGATTGGGGACTTAGGAATTGAGTTTGACATTAAATCAACATTTGCGAAGCACGTGGAAAAAATTGCTGCCTCAGGGTTGAAAACTTTGGGCTTTATTATACGAAACTCGAGAGGATTCCGTAGAGTTGAAATAGTTAAAATTCTTTTTAATGCATATATACGTTCAAAAATGGAATATCTGTCGATGGTGTGGAATCCTTTTTACAGGGTTCATTCTGATGTGGTGGAGAAAGTTCAGCCGAGGTTTGTTACTTTTCTGAATTAAGTTTTTTCGATCTTATCCCAATTTTACACCCTATGTGAGTTTTCTTGCTGTGTTTAACATGACCAGTCTTCAGAGCAGGCGCATAGTTGCTGACCTGGTGTTTTTGTTTAAAATCGTGAGGAACTTGGTAAATTTTTCTGAATTTTTGGGCAGGATTAAGTTCAGGGTTCCTCAGAGGGATAGTAGACTAGAGCAACTATTTTGTATACCAAGATGCAGAACGAATAGTCTGTTAAGTTCTCCGATTTATAGAATGTGCTCAAGTTATAACAAACTGTGTAAGCATGCTGACATCTTTAACATGAATTTAAAAGTTTAAGAACGTATTGACTGAACATATACATGCCTAACCACGTTCTCCTGTTGACTTTGTTGAATCTCCAAATGACTTTTACTGATTTAGATACGAAATTGGAATAGATAAAGTACATTTAAATTTGATTTTAGTTTTATACAATTGATGGACTGCCTGTAAAGCCTGAAATGGAACTTAAGCTTGCCGAAATGTTGTTTTGTTTTGTTTTTGATTTAATGTGGGTAGTAAGTGAGATTGTTGAATTATATGTGTACACCATAGTTATAGTTTATCCTGTTATGCAATATGTAAATGGTTTTTATAAACTGTGTATTTGCAAAATAAATAAATAAATAAATAAATAAATAAATAAATAAATAAATAAATAAATAAATAAATAAATAAATAAATAAATAAATAAATTGTTTGAAAATTTATGGTTGAGGGCAGAAGTTTTTTTTATAAATGTATATTGGCAATGAAGGAAAAATCATTGGAAATTGAATATATGGTCATGCCATTAAAGTTATTTGTGTAAAAATAATTATGTTGAGTTAGATATAAATAAATATACTTACGGATAAATCGTTGTTTTTGAAGAAGATATAAATATTTGTAAGCCTGAATTACAATGTCCACACTTAAAGAAACTATGGAGAATGACAGGCAATTCTGTTATTGTCGTAAAAGAGTCGAAGGATATGTTTTATTCAGTTTTGTCATTAAAAAAATTTGATTTAAAGAAAAACCAGATTACCATTATCTTTCTATTTTATTCTTTTATTGCCAAATATTTTCAAAAAAAGCTGTCTTACATTATTTTCTAATGCCTTTATTGGCGGCAAATTTATTTAAAAAAATTGATTATGCCTTTTTTAAATCATGAACAAAATAAACAAGGAAACAGCTGTCTTTTATATTATTTTTTAATGCTTACTTGCTGCATATATATATATATATATATATATATATATATATATATATATATATATATATATATATATATATATATATATATATATATATATATGTATGTAGGTTTTACTTTAGAAAAAACTTTATTGTAATGATTATGTCTAGGGTTAATATTCATAATATGAGAAAACACTGTAAATTGAACAATTAATGGTTTTAACGGAGTCTTGCGTCCTTTTCGTCTTAACACTTAATCGTCTGTCAACTCTTCTTCACACTCTGCTGTCGCGCTGGAGTTCTCTACCACATTCGCAATAGCTGCTATCAGAGGCGGGTCATGTGGGGGTTTCAGATCCCACACACACACACACACACACACACACACACACACACACACACATATATATATATATATATATATATATATATATATATATATATATATATATATATATATATATATATATATATATATATATATATATATATATATATATATATGTCAATGCGCAATTTGCTGGACCAAATCATATGACTATGCGTAAGTTGCTGGACAAACCGCATCATAGCTGGACGTCCAGCTATGAACACTACTTCTTTATAAGTACTAGCGTTAATGGCTGGACACAAGCAAAAACATGAGTTTTAGCTACGTTGCCAAATATGTTATGCTTTAGTATTCTTTGTTTCCTTCGCATTCCTACAGTTTTGTAATTATTGTAAATATAAAACAAATAGTTTTAAACTTCAAACATATGTCTTGAATATTATAACTATTATAATACCTAATAAAATTATAATGAAACTGTGTATTTTCAGAATGAAATGAAAAATAGCTTGTAATAAGTATTTTCTATGCACATAGTTTTTCAAGAACCTGCAGATTATAAACTAAAGTTTTGCGATAAAAATATTTTTGTTCTCAACTTAGGAAACAGTCGAGAAGCAGAAATCAACACACTTCTCAAATATAATAAGAAAAAATTCAATTAGACATAAAAACAAAAATAAATGTCAAGATGGTTGGATACGACGGCGTCAAGGGGTCACGTTAAAAAATTATTTTCCAATAATTCTGAGATAAAGAAGTTAGAAATGTGACATAAAAAGTCAGAATTCTGTGATAAAAAATATATAATATATTTTGTATCAGAATTCTAGCTTTTTTATCTCAGAATTCTGACTTTTTATGTCACATTTCTGAGATTAAAAAGCAAGAATTCTGATACAAAAACTCAGAATTATTCGAGAGTTTTATACGACAGCGTCTAGGTAGTGCCACTTGCAAAACGTTTACCTATTGATTATTGATGTGTAATTAGGTAGGTAGCTCTCATTTGGCGGTTTGACAGTTAGTTGATGGTGTTTACAAACTCAAAGGTAAGAAAATTGGTTTATTGACTATTATTCTCCTGGTGTTAATAAAATAATACACATTAGATGCATTCTTACCACAATTGGAACCGTAGACCGGTTTAGCTCTACTTAGAGCTCGTCAGTACGGTATACTAATTGCAGTGAAAATACACCTATAAAGTAATACGGTTATGGTAGCCAGCCTCCGAAAACTAAGTTAGATGTAAGACACGAAACACGTGCCGCCATCTCGTTGGGGAACCAGGTAGGCTATCTAGTTCCGCAACGAAATGGAGGCACGTGTTTCGTGTATTAGATCTCACTTAGAATAATGCATAGTGCATAGGTGCTTATATAATGGTCTTATTAATTATGTACGTAAGTCGTCGTATAAATATACAACTATATATTACTGTTTAAAAATGTTTTGTTCAACATTATAACCATGGAAATTTTAGCTCAATTAATGTTAAGTCAGCCTTAGAAGCATATAAATATGTGTATGTTTTTGTTTGTTTAACGTCGGTTTACTTCCGCGACTATGGTCAACCACCGACGCCAGGGAGTAGTTTCACCTTACTATCCTGGAAATTTTGCCGAGCCCTGCCGTTCTGCAAGGATATTAGGGATATTCAACGTGCCCAACATCCCATGGGCACGGGACCGACGGCCTTACGCCCTCTCCGAATGGCGAAACGTGCAGACATTCAACTTGCTCAAATACAATGCTACAACCTCGGTTGATGTTAGTGCTAAAAAAGTTGCCTAAGGGCTGGGCGCTAGTTGACCCTTCCCGGCTTCGCACGGGTGGTAAGTGTGGTAATTCGTAGAAAGCTTGTACAGTGCGGGGCAGTTTGAGTAGGGTGTCGGAAGTCGGAAACCAGATGTCGTGTATAGCATTCTTCAAGCACGTCAAGTGTCCAAACTGTTCACTGAGACACGTAACGTTCGGTTTCGACACCTGTTACATATTCGTTTTCCTGAAGTCTCAGATTACCAAAATTGCAAGTTGTTCAAACAAAAATTGATTTAATTGATCTGTATCCATTCAGAAACGCAAACGCTTCAACAAAATTTTTAAATCTCCTAAATTATTGTCTACTAATATTGATCAATTTTGATAACTAATAGTTCGCTTATTCTGTTAAAATATTCTCTACATTTTTAATACCGAATTTTTTTTACTTCCCTATCTGACAATACTAAAAAAATCGTTTTCATTAACGCTCTCTGATTTTATCAGTAGAATGCGCCACACGAAGGTCTGGACTAAGTCCTGGTATTGACTAACATTAGAATGTTATTTTTAGTCAATTGTCTCTGCTTCATTCTAGCATTGACTAATTAGAACATGGACACTGTAATCTTATTAGTTTGCTATATTTATTATTATGTTTCTTTGAACATCAGTTCACATAAATAATGATCTACTAATTTTAAACTATTACTCATACAGAAAGTGAGCGACAGTTGAAATTATTATTAATTAATAATTTGGTTAACACAACATCATACCTAATAATTCTTTTAGAAAATTCGAACTCATTGTATCAAGATTATATATTGTAATCTAATAATAAATAAAATTAATTCACTTGCTGACAGTGTACTTAATTCTCAATACGGGGTCTCCATTTTCATTTATAATACAAAAATCCTAATCCCAGCTAGTAATTATCTTCGGAAGAGATTATTAAGCAATTCGGTTGAAATTCAGAGCAAACAATTTTCTTTGTTTCTTTTCTTATGTCTTATGTACGTTAATACGCCAAATTGACAACAATTGATTCCTTTTTGCAATCAGGATTTTCTTAAAAACATCAAAAATTGACAGATCAAGTTTCTTTAGGATTTAAGGAATTTGTTATTTAGTTAGTTAAAGGTAAAAGTTCATAATAATAACGAGTGAGTTCACTAGGCGCCAGCAGCTGCCAGCACAGTCCACATTTTTTGACATAAACAATGCAGCCATGATCTACGCACCATCTAACGATAAATAGTAACACTTCACTTATTTAATAAAAGTAGAGTTGCATTTTGTACGCCAGTTAGACCAACCATCTCCCAATGCCATGCATTGTAATGTTTGAAACCAACATTGTCTACAAGGTCTGTTTACACTACACGGTCCTAGACCATAGGCGTCTCGAGAATTAGGATTGAAATTTTCATAAATACGATTAAAAAAATAAAATAAAATTTAAAAGATGTTTAACCACCTATACATTATTTAAGTATACTATTAACTAAAAAGTCTGGACGCAGCAAGTGCGTTATGGTAATGAATTTTTATAGAATTGATTTCTCTAATAAAATGTTTGAAAGTCTCAATGTTGCAATGTTGTGATCTCGTCACAAGCGATTTTTTTCTATGCAAATTCAGTAAAAAGTGTTTTCAACAAAAATATAAGAAAAAAATTAAGAAAAACCTTCAATATCTTGCAGCTCTACCAGTTTTTCTAGAAATGACCACCTGATTTGTGTGCTGCCATGTTTAATAGATCTACAACTTGCCGGACAATTTCTTATTAATTTCATCATGTGGCAAGCATCTAGACAAATATATACATTTTAATGGATTACAGGATGCGGCAAATAAACCTTTAAACCTTCTTGGGTAAATTTTCAGATTAGCTACCGAACGCTTTTCAAAAAATTGTTTTCAAAAATATTACTAGGACCCCCCAGGATGCACAAACTACAAGAAAAATTTCTTCTTCACACCCCACAAGGAAGTTACGGGACTAGAATTGAATAGGGGTGCTGGGTGGGGGTAGGTAATAAAAAGGAAATAGGAGTAGAAAATGCAAAGAAAACTGTTTTAAAGCTGTCTATTTGAACCCATATCCCCATTAAACACCGCCTACACCGCACAGAACCCCTATTCGCCCCAGGTCCCGTAACTTCCTTGGGGGGTATAAACAAGAAATTTTTTTGTGGTTTATGCAACGAGGGTGGTTGTATGCACACGAGAGGGGAAGCAAAATGCCTACGACGAATCTGACACCCACCACCACCATCAGTTCAACTTGTGACGTTGGCGGGACCCCCCCGTCCCGCCAATGGGATGTTGCTGGGTGTGGGTGCTTCGTCGTGAGGATCTTCCTTCCTCTCTCGCGTGCATACAACCACCCTTGTTATATAATACCATACATAAACCACAAGAAAAATATCTTGCTCATACCCGCCAAGGAAGTTACGGCACCTGGGGGAATAGGGGTACTGTGCGGAGACGGCAGGGTTTAAGGGAGATATGGCTTCAAGATGTGAACAAGACAGCTTTCAAGCCCGTTTGCTTTGCATTTTCTGCTCATATTTCCTTTTTACTACCTACCCCGCCCAGCACCCCTATTCACTCCTGGTCCCGTAACTTCCTTGGGGGGTGTGAACAAGAAATTTTTCTTGTGGTTTGTGCATCCAGGGGGGGGGGGGGGCTAGGCAGGTTTCTGAAAACAGTTTTTTGAAAAGCGTTCGGGAGGTAATCTGAAAATGTACCCCTTCTTGAATAAATGTATCTAAATTTGCTCACAAACATTTAACCATGCTTATATTTGCAGCTGCTCCATCGAAAGTTACGGAAGTAACGACTATTCTTGCCTGATGGATAAAACTTAAAGCCTGATTTAATAGGTTTGCTTTTTCTATAGAAATAACAGCAAGGAAGAAATAACCCACTGGAACTTTCCAGTGGCCATTTAAAGCAAGTAATAAAAAAAGCAAAACTTCTTTAGCTTCTGGAAGTTCGTTTGAATTATTCATATCCACGCCAATATCTACGTTACCACAAAACTTTTTTTCTGTCCACTCAACTTGACGTCTTATGAACATCTCGTCGATAACTAGGTTACAAAGTATTTTGCAACCTTTTTCAGCTGCTTCTCTCCCTTTTAAATATAAAACCGCTAATGCTTCTTTGCAGAATCCAGGAACAATTTAGAAATGGTTCGAGGATGTGGCAAAGATTTCATAAATTTTTCTCGAACGTAATTATAAGTTTTGTGTGTATAAAAATTTAGGATAATAGCAAACGACCTTACGTCTGGTGAATAGTTCCGTTGTGGACCTTTTAAAAGCTGTTTAGTCAGGTTTATTTGTGTGGGTAAAGAGGCCTAAAATATTACAAGCAATTATATAAATTCAATAACACTCAAAAGTGAGACGTTCAGGGATGTTTCTGTATTTTCCGTAAAAGCAATACGACTTTTAAAATGCTCAATCAGCGATTTCTGGTAAAAAAACTCTTAAGGCGTTTTTTCTGGTGGCGCAATATATTTATTTTCCTCTTTTGTTTTTTATTACTCGTTTAGCAATAGACCATTTTTTTAAGATGTTTTTGGAGTTCCTGATAAACTGGAAATATCTCCAAAATAACGAAGTTTTTTTCTAAAAAAAATGGACGATATTTCGTAAGTTTTCAGTGAACAGAGTATAACTTTAAAAAATGGTTTCTAGTATTTTCCCTCAATTCTAAGTCTAGGCATATTAACTTACTTTTGACCTGGAGTTATGTTAGCTTTTGGTGTTAATTCAGGAGGGCTGCCAAGTGCCGCACCTGTTGAACATGATAGTTCCAAGGCAGTAAGAGTTGATGATAACGATTGACTGCAATTTTTATTGGGTAATTTATAAATTTTAACAATAATAAAGGTTTACAAAATAGGAAGATAAAAAGAATTATTTACCTTCTTTCCGCATGAGGAAGAGCTTTCATTCCAGAAGTAGAAGGCACTGGAGAACGTAAAACTGATGGAGACGCTGCGTTTTTAGTACCCTTCTTCCACTTGGATAAATAATAAAAGTATTATATATTACGTATACTTGAAATTTATCTCTCGGAGTGACATCAGCGACACCCAACCGGTTATCTCATCCAAGTCCAAGTATTGACCGTATGAGTGGTGCTCAGCTTCAATTAATAGCGAGTTTGACGTAAAACCATAGATTTTTTTTAATGCCTATGGCAATCGCTTGGCCATTGGTATAATTTCACTCAATCTTTATTAACTTATTCCAATTTGCCATAGAAGGTCAACTGCTTGTAGACTGGCCTGGCTATTTCTGGCCAGGTTGTAAATACATTTTTGAAGAAATAAGAGTATTGAGACAAACTAAGCTCAGCAGTGTCTCAAAATCTGCATGGGGGCATAACACCTATATCTTATTGCTACAATATCTTTTTTGCTGCACTTTTCGACCTTGGGCGACCAGGGCGTCATTTATGGGGGACGGAGGGGTAGCGCGAGGTCTGTTTTCGGATTTTTTACAAACCATGCCAGCGAGATACTTATACTAAATTGATATATGGGTCCATTTTAATGTGACTATTCCTAGCTTTTCATTTGGACAAACCGAATAATCTTTTGGGAAAGAAAGTGGTGGCTAAACGTTTCATTCTTTTTGTTTTTTAAACATGCTTATAGCCACCTTTATAAACCACGAAATAAATCTTATGGTTTCAACCCCCAAGAAAGTTACGGGACTCATGGTGTGGTATGGGATAAACATAATTAAAGGAAGTAAAGCTGCAAAATATGAAAAAAAAAGCCTCTGATCGAAGTTTAACTAAGCTGCTATTTTTTCGCATTTTGCACTTAAATCTCTTTTTAATTTTTTTCTCCGCCCAGCACCCTAATTCGTTCCGGGTACGGTTAATTGCTTGGAGGTTGTAACCATAACATTTATTTTGTCGTTTATGCATACATGGGTATAATAAATATATTTCAGAAAAAATACATATATACAGAAAGCTGACTGTGGAGTAATCTGCAAATTTACCAATATATTTTTTACGTGACCAGACATCGGTATATCAGAATAGAGTGGTGACAAGCAATGAATATCAGAAATTACAAAACCTAACGTTTCTTGTCTCTTAAAGTGATTTTGGAGCTATTTCTGAAAATTCGCAATGAGATTTCTTGAATGATAGAGAAAACATGTTTGTTAGATAGCATTTTGGGCAGATAGTTCAAATAAAACTTTCATCATTTTCAAGCTATACTACATTTAACTTTTGTCATACTTACCTGCACTCTTATTTTTTAACATTCTTAAACCTTATAGTAGTCCACTATGAGCTTTTAATTACTACTGATTTTGCAAGTAATTTGTTTAAAACAGGGCGCCAGGGCTGACAATTTACAAAATTGTTAGTTGGTTGTACACGTAGTCTCTATAACATTTTGTGTTAATTGGAGCTGTCGTGATACAACATACTACCTGCTTCCGCACCGAGATGGCGACCCTGTCGTACATCTCACAATGTTTTAGGAGACTGTCTACCATAGGCGTATTAACTTATAGGTGTGTTCTCGCTGTAATTAGTATAGCGCACTGACGAGCTCTAATTAAAGCGAAACCGGTCTGCGTTTCTAATTATGGTGATAATACATCTATCCTTAAATTTCTATTCATGAACAAACCAAATAATGTATATTGTTTGTAAAATCGACAATCAAGCAAATATGATTCGCGTTCCCTCGACCCTAGATTGTTATTTAATTTTGCGGTCCATAATCGTCTGTTCTACTTATGGCGCCATTTTTATATCATGATCTTGCCATGTCATGTGAATAACCATACGTAATAATAGTTAAGATAGGTTCATACACTCCCGAATTACGAAATTTTTTCTATATTGTTTCATTTTAAATAAGAACGTCATATTATTTAAACTGAACCAATAGGAATAAGTTTTATAGATCTTGTATGAACCTAGCTTAAATCGATTTCGACATGAAAATTTTCACAAACAAATTTAAATACATTTACCTATATGTTCTGTCAGTATGTCAGTTGTGGGAATAATAATTTGTCACTTATTGTTTCCTTGCATATAGGTATGTACTCTGACATTGACAATAATTTACCTACATTTTCACAAAAAATAACTTTGATTTGAAAATAGTTGTTTTCATGGTATACAGAATTAATGTCAAGTGATTCTCCCGCCTTAATTGTTTACAACGAACATCAATACTACAACTTCCCGCTCCTACTGTTTATATTGTCGCCCAGAATGTCATCTTATGTTGTTCTCATGTAAATTGTTGAATGTGGTTAATAATAACACATTACACTGGTAGATGCAAGAAGTAGCAAACAAATCAAATTTAAAAAATTCTACAAATCAAGAGCACGGGCAGAAAACAGCTGATTAATTATATTGTCCGCACAATTACAAAACGGAGCTCAAAATTTAACTTTGAAATTAGCGGGAACAGATTCTATTGACTAACTCCATAACAAGTTATTTCGTCTAGTTTCCTGTTTCATTGTTTCAATGTTGCGCCATTCTTTCTAATTCTAAAACTTGTGTGTTGTACACCTTCTTTGTTCTGTGTGTGGCGCACTTGCCAGATTTGAGTGCTTGCAGTTAAACAACAGAGCAGGTTATCCCTCAGACGACCCCGTATAAAATTTGTTCAGACGTAATTTTATTTTGATGGCGCTATTATAGTTTAGCAATTAGAAGTCCTGGATGGTTTGAAAATAATTTCTTTCTTATTATACTTACATATTATCGTTATTACTTATTATCTAATAAAATATTTTCAAAGTACCTGACACAAAAGCAGTACATTGTCCGTGTATAAAGTGCAATGTTAAAATAATTAGTTTTAAAGTCCAAATTTCGAAAATCTGAAACGTCTGACATTTACTCTTTAAATTTAAGGACTCTACTGCGTTTATATGCATATTTGACTAGCGTCAAAAGTTTCTACCGTTTTTGATACATTAGTGGGTTTGCGCATGGCAGGTTTTCGGCTTAAAAAACCCTACACTGCCGTTATGATTTTGGGGTTAAAGGAACTTTTTTGAGTATAACCGTATTCAGAGATTAGAGAACCCAAATCACCACAACACATTTTACAAGACCTAACGATCGTTTCGGTAACAACGTTAGCTTCATCAGATTTTCATCCTCTGATGAGGCTAACTTTGTTAGCAAAACGATCGTTAGGCGTTTTAAAATATGTTGTGGTGATTTGGGTTCTCGAAGTGTGCTTATAAGTGGCAATTTGAAGGCTAATTATTACGAGTATTTATAAACACATGTCCTACAAACCTTTGTTTTTCGAGATACAGGGTGTTGAAGTTTTTTATTGTCTTTCACAAATATCTCAAAAACGCTTCAATGTTTGAAAACCAAATTAAATATCTTCTGCCCTCAACCTAGTTCTGTCATGGATAAGTTTATTTGGGTAAAAATGGTTCCTATTTCTCTGCCTATAAGTCATATATATGTGACCGTAAGATTCACAGTTCTTGCGATATTATAAACTGACGAAAAATTGTTAACTGCAACGAACAACCATTTACAATTTACAAATTATCGTAATTGTTCGCGTCGCTCACCTGCCTGAGAAGGAGCATAATCAAATACCAAATCCACAGTTCCACGACATAAGTTAAATTATAAAGTTTACAATTTTTCGTCAGTTTATATTATAGCAAGTGATTATAAACTAACGATGTTAACAATCATACGGCGACATATACAGAGTGTTACAGAATAAGGTTTACAAACAGAATGGGGTGATCGCGGATCTAAAAAAGCTGACAAAAGTTCTAACAAATGTATGTCCTAAAACCTTTAGTTTTTGAGATACAGGGTGTTCATTTTTACCTTTTTATAGTTTTTTTACGCTAATATCTCAACAACATATCGTTTACTACTCGAAAACTGCTTCTTTCTGTTCTAATTACCAGTTTACGAAACGTGTCAGTGGCGTAGAATTTGAGTCCCATGAGGTTTTATTTACGACCAATAGTGCATTTCGTGCAAATTAAGTTTGCCACGACCAGTAAAAGTGACTTCATCATAAAACGAGGGTCAGGATTTGAGTATCTTCGTTGCCCATCTCTCTTAGCCAATAGCAATTGTCGAGCCGCCTATCAAAATCATTTTCTTATAGGGCCTGGTGCAAGTCTTTTAAAACTGAAGGGTGAATTACTTGTAAGTGTTAACAAATTTCGCTTGTGCTTAAATAAAGATCCACTTGCACATAACAAGAACGTTTATAATATTATCCTCATTTCCTAATGGGCACCTTCTGGAAGGAACTGGAATGGGTTGTATACTCCCCGGTTGTCTTAAACGTATTGCTAATAGCCAGATTCTCTTCTACTCTAGTGCCTTCGTCTAGGATATTTGGTAGCATTTTCATGTGCCGCATTAGAAGCATTTTCAGTGAGCATATCATAAGCCTCGGCATTCGTGTAAGCCATTTTTAAGGTATGTGCCACAAATTTTAATAATACGCGACAATTCTTTTTCTACTTGATAACCTGCCGATTTACGGATAGATATCTACATTTATTATTTTAAAACACATGTCCATTTACGCCAGTTCTACTTAAATTTTCGGTAATCAAATTCTAAAGGCCATCTCGCCTTGTCACTTCAACTATGGTTGCGTTATGTGGAATATGATATGATAGTATTGCCCTCCTCTAAAAAATGACAACAGCACACGGTGTTCCCTGGCGGTCATCCATCTAAGTGCCAGCAGTGCCCGACGTTGCCTTAACTTCGGTGATCTGACGAGAACCGGTGTTTTCAACGTTTATTTTAAGTGTCATTTAAATATTATATGTGGCAAATGCCATGGAATGTTAAATCACGAAACTATGAAAACAATAATTTCTAATGTTAAAAATTATTATTTTGGCAACAACTCTAAAACTAACAAAGATATCGAACTGCCGTTTTAAGATTTTCAATGAAAATTTAATCTTCTTTTTAACTACGATATCTTAATTACACAAAATAAAAAAAATCTGCTATTATGGCGAATTGCGTCTTCTAGCACGCTTATCTAGAACTATCGTGTACCACTAAAAACGATGTTTAAAAGTACTTACAATATTCTTTAAAACAAGCGTTAATTCACTAAAATCTGATAAGTTGTTTGGAAGTTAGAGTAATTTAAATGATAACACTTTCAATAACCTCCACAGTCTTATTAAGGTCAGTACGCCACTGCGCCCCGGACAACAATGAGGTAAAATCCTTCATCTTTCTAGTCCACTAAGGGTGTATTAAACCTTTTGAGCTTGACATATTTTTAAATTACACACACCATATTTTAATGTTTTTATACAAAACCTAATCACACTTTATTTCTATTCAAACTTATGTTACCAATAATAAAAATAATAGATTTTATCTGTCTTATTCACAGTATTTCACAGTATCACGCTAGTTGACAGAAAATAAAATGTTAAAAATTCGTGTGTAGTTTTAATTATCGTAGAAAGTTATTAGATACAAACAAAATTCTTTCTCAGTAGATGAAATTGCAAATACTGCCTGAGGTTACAAATTTCTCTCCCTTTGAAATGAAACATGTATTATTATCCTAGGCAACGTTGCATCAGCACTGTCCAGCAATTTGCGCTTAAATATATGGAGTTTGTGTCCAGCTAATGACGCATGGACATATAAAAACCGATGTCCAGCAATGAACGCTTTTACATATATATATATATATATATATATATATATATATATATATATATATATATATATATATATATATATATATATATACATACATATATATATATATATATATATATATATATATATATATATATATATATATAAACAATCAAGCTAGACATGCGCGGTAGGTTTTGGTTTAAAAAAATATATTTACCACCTAAGATATTTCATTTTTAAAATCAAAGAAAATAAAACAGTACATTTAAAGAAAATAAAGTTTCAAACAAACGTATATTATTTTATTGTTATACGTTGTTATAATTAATAATACAACATATTTATACCTTTATATATATATTTTACAGTAAAACCAGAATTTGGTAAACTTTTTATTTTTTTATTGCCAAATATTTTCAGGAAAACTGTCTTTTACATCATTTTTAATGCATATTTGCTGCAAATTTATTTTTTAAAATTTATTCAATTGAGTTCCTAGTAACCAAACTTATTGTAATTCGTTATCTGGATCTGAATACATTGCATGTGATCTGTTTTTATAATGGAAGTAACATACTTCAAACTCTTAAGAAAACTATGATGACCAAAGCTTTTGCACAAGTTACTTATGAAACACAATTCTTTTGTTATGGTTTGAATTCAACGTGAGAAATCAGTAAATATAGTTGCCGTAAATAAATAGATAATGCAGAAAAAGTGGAGAAAACAGGAATTTATTAGAAGGGAATTTGTACAAAGTAGGCAAATTTGGAAAATTTAATATAAATAGTCATCGATGTATTTTAATGGTGTTTTATTTTAATATAGCTAAAAAGAAACCATTATCATATTGTCTGTCTTTTTTCTTTTTTTTTTCGTGGAAGTTTTTAGAGACTGGGGAGTTCGTTTGTTTAGCACTGGACAATTTTCAACCCGAAGTTCACATTCAGCTATTGAGGGGTTGCTTCCGTCCTTTGAATGTCTTCTAATGGTCTCCTTAACTGCTTCTCTTTGAGGGAACTCCATCTTGGTCGTGCTGCTGTAAAATAATAATCATAGAAATTAGCTTTGTACAAGGAGTGAAGATTGTAACCTGTGATGAGCACTTATAAGTACAATTTGGAGAACCCAATTCATCACAATACAGTTTTTTGACCCGACTATCGTTTCGCTAACGAAGTTAGCGTCATCAAGGGGATGAATAAACTTAGTTTATTCAAAGTTTGAAAATTAAAAAATTACTTTAAGCAAGACGTAGAAATTGAAGATGATATTCCTTTACTTAGAGGAAAACAGTAACATACTGTTTATGCTAAGCTTATAGTAAGAAGTGCAACATTGATAGAGTGTATACTGCGGAAGCTACTTTGAACGGGCGTTCCATTATCATTGTTTATTGTTAACTTTAAATACTTGATATTTAAATTTCCACACCGGTTAACGAAAATGCAGCAAACAAAAGGCTTTTCCTTTGCCTAAAGAATAACCATGTTATATGTTATATTTTCTAAATTTTATCGAATGTATTGATTTATTGATCTAATTGTTTTCAATATTTGATCATTTAAAATGTTTTACCATCGGATATAAATTTTTGCAAATTAAATTTTATGCACCACATAAAATCCCATCTAACAGGGTAGGAGTCATCCGACACGGTAATGTGTATTTTATAAAACAAAATGCAAGGATGACACTTGCCACACATTACATCATAGTCTCGGCTCCCATAATGCCTTTGTGTTGCGTGTTTTGGTTCCCAGATTATAAATATATGTACTTACATTATTTAACTGTTGTAGTAGCCTCATAATAAACGTTTAGTTAACGCACATCGTCTAGTGGGCAGTACCCAAACCCCTTGCTCCGTAATTGCTTAAGAAACCATTTAAAACATTCCGACAAGGGTAGTAACAGCTTTACTCCCTAGTGCAATAAATCATAACCATTATACAACGTTCACTATTCAAGCCTGACTGTGGTTTTTCAATATTTTCCGCCATTTGAAAACGTACAGTAAACGCTTGTAAAAAAATAAGCAGGTACCACCAGCTATACATAGTCAATTAGAATAATTACCTATTTCGAATAAATCCATTTTTGCTCATTGTTGTTTGCCTAATTTTCTTATTAATTTAGAAAAGTCAGAATGAGACTACTTATAAAGTGCCCCAAGACACGATTAAAATACCAGTACCAAAGAGAATGTTTTAAAATCGGTTGTTGGTAAGTAAAAATAGAATTGTATTTTACTACCATAAAATATGTTCTACACACACGGTCATTTGATTAACGAGTACACCAACAAAACACATTGTAGGCTCTGTCCAAAGAAAGCACTGGTAATTTAAAACTTACAACTATTTAGTCTGCCTAAGGAATGAAACTTGTTTTAACATTTTTCTGCCAAAGTTTATTCTCAAAAAAAGATCACGACCGAAATGTATAAATCGACATGGTGTCTAAATTAATAAGTCAGTCAAACTGATCCTGGACTATTTTCAGTCATTATAGTAGATGTTGGGGCGTAACGTACTAAAAGGATTAAAAAAAATATATTTCAACAACACACCACGAGGGCTTACAGCCTAAATACTATCGTACCGTGGGTGTCGACAAGGAGGAAAGAGGCAACTTGTTAATTCTGGACTTGAAGGTTTGGAGGTTCGGATGAGAAGAAAAAACATGTGCCGGCAAGGAATTCCACAACTTGGAAGTCCTCGGGACAAAAGAGCGGGCATAACAAGATGTTCTGTGTCTGGTGACCTGGACAATAAAATGGTGCATTCGCTCTGTTCCCCTGGTAGATCTGTTGGGGGCAGCAGGTGAAGGAACTATGGAAGAAAGCTCCACCGAGCAGTGCCTGTGCATATATCTGTAAAGAGAGAGAGAGAGAGAGAGAGAGAGAGAGAGAGAGGTCACCAACGGCACGTCGGTGGGCAAGGGGTGGCAGCCTTTGGGTGAGGGTAGAGTCACCGATGAGACGTATAGCTCTCTTCTGAATGGAGTCCAGGATAGCGAGTGTAGAAGCGGCAGCAGCACCCCAGATGTGGGAGCAGTATTCGAGGTTTCGCCTTATTTGTGAAGTATATAAGGTATAGAGATTAGCTGGTGAAAAGTATCCCACTGAGCAAGGTAATATTGCATTAACATTGCAGAATCTTTGCCAAAGCAAGTGTAAGTTTGATAGATAACTTGCAGAAAGCCTCCTGCAAGTTTGTTGCAAATGGCAAATCTTCCCCCCAGTGACTTTACATATGTAAGTGTTTCTTTTGTAACTTTACTGCAAGTTTACTGTAGTGAGCTGTTACAAACTTTGTTTATACTTACAAATGTTAGCTTGCTGCAAGCTTAAATTTTAAAAGGGCCTAACAAAGTTGTAAAATTTAAACTTACATTTGCAACTTATCTGCAATTGTATATATTATATATACAGTGCAAGTTTGTAACTTGGGATAATTCCAATTAATCTACTTCCGCTTTTTTCAAAAATGCTCGGAGTCAGATAATATTCTCAGTTACTATATTTTCAAAAATATATTATACAATTTGTGTCAAATGTCATTGATAATTTTTGTAAATGACAACCTTAGCTTTTTGTTGACTATTTTTAAAGTACACACCAAGCAATACAAAACCACCAAATTTCAAATTTTTATTATAAATCTTGAGTTGAAAGCACGAAAAAAATTTGTGTAGTTATCAATGAATAAAAAATTTTAATCTGCTGGTTTTATACAACTTCACATGTAAGAACTTTAAAAATAGTCAACAAAAACGTAGGGTTGATTTAAAGAAATTATCGATGAAGTCATTTTTCAAATATGGTATATACTGTATAGCTTTTTTAAAAGACTGCAACTTGAAATACTAACCATTGTGTCCAAGCATTTTTTAAAAAAGAAACTATATTTGATTAACTGAATTTATTTCAAGTTACAAACTAATACTGAATATAGGTCTAGGTGTATTTATACATAATATATATTTCATATAAAACTGTAAAAAAACGACTTAAGACAATGTTAATTAGAATAAAATCTTTATTACATAAAAAAATCAGACTTACAACATATTATTCATTTCGGCTGATAGATATATAGATTTTATTGACCATCAAATATACATGGTACGTCACTGTCTTTATAAGTATCGACTATAGTTACTAGATAGAGATAGTTAAGACATATAGCGAGTGTCCATGTTTAGTCTAAAATGCAGTTCTAGTCAAAACTCAGCGACAAAATAGATAACTTAAACTCGTTAGTTTGTTATTAATTGACCGATTTCAAAAATACTTTTTTCTAAATGAATACCAATTAATTATTTTTGATATTGTTTTACTAAATAACTCTGTCGTCTAGGAAAATGTGTGAAACACCAATAACAAAAACGAAGTAGCATTACTTATTTTGAGAGGCGAGAATTTTTTTAGCTTCTAAAATATGTGGTAACACATGTGACATAAAATAAAGTCAACATATCAAATACTATTGTGAAAAAAGAAATATCTAAAATGGTGTGTTCATTTCGATCTTAGAGAAAGTTTAATTAAGCAAACTTAAGAACATGCAATGGATAAATCAAGCGCATGGAAATGAATACAACTTCAATGCGAAAATAGCTTAAATATGGTGACAGTCTCTGAAAGTGTTCACGCATATGTCTTAACTCTCCCTATCGAGTAAGTATAGTACTGTGTACATTCAGAAACATTGAATTAAAGTAAAATAAAATTATGACTACAATGAATTATGTATATATAAAAAAGTCTGTAGCTAGTGTAACTTGCCTTCCAAAGCTTTTGCCTAACGCACTCACACACACAGACACACACACTACAAAGAATGAATACAAGTAATATGTAACACTATACACATTAGTTTAGAGCACCAATAAATTCTTTCACCTTGGTTTTTGTTTATAACATCCACTAGTGCCTACTGTAATCTTGTTAGTGGGAGCATCCTAATAACATTAGGTAGAAAACGGAGGAATTTGATTCCCAAGTAATCAAACATCTGCTTTGTTTTCTCCTTTTTGTGCAACTGTATTTTTAATTCATGCCTGCATCTGGTATTTATGTTGCGAGCTTTATCATTCACTGTCCTTATTGCTCTTTTTTGCATGATAAACACATGTTCCACTGCTGACGAGTTAACCCATATGAATATTCCATACGATAGGATACTGCGACAATTTACAAAATAAGCAATCCTGGCAACTTGATGGGTACTGTACTGTTCCTTATGATGCCGATTGCTCTGGATAAGCCTCATTCTTCCATAGGTCAATCATATTTAACGTTTTAAAATGAGTTGGTCTGACCAGGTAAGACATCTCCAGGCTGCTTCTAAGGATATAACAAAATTCGTATTTAGCAATTAGGTTTTCTTTTTCGTTCAGTATATTTTATAAAAAGAAACAAAAATATAAATGTAGCCATTTTAGAATAATTCCTTAAGTAGACGGGTCCCAAGGATCGCCGCTGTTTTAGGGATTCTTACCTGACATGTTTGCCCATATACTCCATGTTTCATTATCTACACTCCAGACAACGAATTACTTAATTACCCAAAATTCAAACAATTCAGGCTACAATAAGATTGTTCAATCTTTAAAACTTCCAGAAAAATAAATAGACATAGATCAAATAACAGCTTATGATATAAATATAATTAAAACAACAATCCGCCATTAATCATTAATACCGGGCGCATTGTCAGAGTCAGTTCGCTGTTGGCGTTAGTGTTGTATGTTGCTATTGGACGACGATGACATACGATCGAACATACACGAATACGAAAATGGAGGGAATTCAAATAAATGTTTACTAATTAAAACAAACTTTCAGAAACATTACAATTGTAACTTTACGTGAGCTTACAAATGGAGAAAAACAACAAGCCCGCAAAGGAGATATTACATTTGAAAGTTATGTTAAAGTTTCATTTGTAAGTTTGCATTGGTTTTTTGGCTGCAAACATTTAGAAATATTGCAAACTTAACTTGCTTAATGGTAAATTATCTAACGTTGCGGTAAGCATTTGTAAGTTACCATGCTTAGTGGAATTTGCGGGCCCGGAAGAGGAAACCTAATTTCTTAGCAGCCGCTTCTGCAATTCATGTGGCATGTCGGTGCCAATTGAGGTTTCGATGCACAGAAATGCCAACAAGTGAAAAGGACTAATTACTTTGAATAACTTGGTTGTTCATTGTGATGGGTCTAGGGCTGGTGTATCTCTTATGAGATAGAAAGCAAGACTGAGATTTGGTGGAGTTGAATTGTACAAGATTTCTACTTCCCCAGTCTAATATTTTTTGGAGATCCACAAAGGCAGAACCCTCCATGAGTCTGCAATCCTCATTTAATTGGGCTAAGGAGACAGGCTTAGAATATTGTATATTTGAGAGGAGGGTGCTATCGTCCGCGTAACTGTACACTGGGTTGGATGTGCTAGAGAGGAGGTCATTGATGTGAAGAAAAAAGAAAGTAGGGGCTAAAGCCGAACCTTGAGGGACTCCTGCATTAATTGGATACAGTTCAGAGGAATGGCTATCCACAACAATAGAAATGCTCCGGTTGGAGAGAAAATTTGCTGTCCAGTACAGAGTTTTGGTGGTAGGCCATAGACCGGAAGTCTATTAAGCAGCGCTGCGTGCAAGACTTGGTATATCATAATTATCAAAAAGCCTCAGTGATCCAGTGGTAGGAAAGTATGCCGCTGGGTGCGATTCCCAGGGTTCTCCATTTATTTTTTCACCCCCTACTGTAAAATTAACATTTAGTTTGAGCAGGTTGAATTTCTGCACGTTTCGATTCACTGAGGAGTCGTGAAGTCGTTAGTCCCGGGTACCGTGCGAGGTTGGGCACGATGAAGATCCCTACCCTCCTTATAGAAAAAGCAGGGTTCGGCCAAATTTAAAGGAAGGTGGGTTGAAAGTGCTCCCTGCTGTCGGTGATTGGCCATAGTCGCGGAAATAGATCGCCGTTGAGGAAAAAACAAAAAAAGATACACAATTATCAACATTATCACTGCCATATTACACAATGCATGTTGGTAACTTAGAATACATTCAGTTAATCAAATACACCTTTTTCAAATGCGCGAACACGTCAATTAGTATTTTTGAAGCTGTGATCTCTATTTAATAATATGAAGTTGTCCCAAATTAGAGATATGACGTGGATAATTTGTTTAACAGACAATCCTACTGTTTTGTTGGCTATTTCCAAAGTACATGTCAAGTTATGCTAAACCACCAAGTTTATATTCCTTCCCACAAAAATATACATTATATTATTTTAAAAACAAAAATAAAAAATAGATAATCTAAATCATTTTTCTTTAATAAATGCTTAGGGCGTTGTCGATTAACTATTTGTTAGTAGTATAAACGGA
The DNA here is from genome assembly GCA_964006375.1 of Tillus elongatus. NCBI lineage: Eukaryota > Metazoa > Arthropoda > Insecta > Coleoptera > Cleridae > Tillus > Tillus elongatus. Next base: position 100,148,070 of record OZ023265.1, on the reverse strand, counting down.
ATTGAAATTCGTTTTACACATTTCTGGTTATCTTGGGGAAATTAGTCAACATTCATTTCTTATTCATGCTACGAATTCCTTGAGATTTATAATAATTAATCACTAAAAATTTAAAACCTGCTGTTTTTTCCAACTTAATATGTAGGTGGTTAACATTATAAACATTTCCCGCGTGTTTTTAAATCACGCAGTGCGCTACCGTTGCTCAGATGTCAAGCTGTCTTGGACATTGATTGTGCGCAAACCCGACGACCGCGATGAAGAAGGAAGGCGAATGAAGACCGTCAATCGTTCTATTCGTTTTACAACTACCCATTCGAGTGCTTCGTTCAGCACGTCGCTCCGTCTTGTATATTTATTTATTCTTTAGTTATAAGTTATTGTACTTAGTGTAAACAGTTAATACATATTCTACAGAAATCCACTTTGCTTTAATTCGATACAGTCCACTAAATCGATCAAGAACCAGCCAAGAAAATCAATTCGACGGCACCAACGCCGTAACCTCCATTTTTTGGCCTTCGAACCGCACAATTGCTTGGTTAAAACACGTGTTTGTATAAAGTCTAGTGGATTCTGTAGTTACGCGATCGGAGTGTATTCGTCAATACGTAGCAATAAACAAGCAGCAATCAAATTCGTTACAAGAAAGAAGCACGTGGACGACCGCGTTGTTCTCTGGTGAGTCACATTCCCATTACCCCATTATATCTCTTTGTTTTATTTTATCCAGCGCTTATTTTAGCGAAATTTTATCTGTACTGCATTGTTTGAGTTTCTCATATTATTTTTAAAATTTAACACTAAGAAAAACCGTTTGTTGATTTTAACATATCTTGCAATCATGGCAGACGAAACGGCAGTAGAATTACGTGCATTGATTAAGAAATGAGAATTATTACGGGAGACACTAACGCGATTTAACACATTTCTAGATAAATTTACTGAAAGTCAAGGTGCTGAAGTATTAAAACATAGATTATCTGATTGCGAAACATTGCTAAGTCAATTTCAAGATATTCACTATCAAATCGATTTGATAAACGACGGCGATGATATTTCAGAATCGCAAATCGAATCATTTGAAACGGAATTTTATACTGCATGTGCTCGCGCGGAGATAATGTTGACAAATTTTCAATTGGTTCCTTTATCGTCGGGAAATTTAGCGATTAACGCAACCGTCGACACCAATGCAGCCACGCCGCACACATTGTCGAACAATTTCCAAACTAATAATTCTAATGCAATACCTATTGTTACTACACCAGTCGAAACCGTTAGGTTGCCTACTATTTCGTTGAAAGCCTTTTCAGGGGAGTTTCAATAATGGTTGAGTTTTAAAGACAATTTTGTGTCTCTTCAAACAGTAACCTGCAAGATGTACAAAAATTTTTATATTTTAAATCGTGCCTGAGTGGTCAAGCTTTATAAGCAATAGCTAATGTAGAAGTAACGAACTCGAACTATAAAATCGCATGGGATATACTCGTAGAACAGTTCGAGAATAAAGACGTTATAATTCACAAGCATGTTAGTAATTTGTTTAATTTGACCCCTGTTAGCAGGGAATCTCACAGCAGTCTAAGAAATTTGATAAATGAAACAAAAATGAACCTTAGAGCTCTTCAAGCTCTTGGAGAACCTACAACTAATAATTCTAATGCAATACCTATTGTCGTTTATCAAATACGTTAATTATTTATCTTTTGTATACAAAGGTAGATGGTGCGACTCGCAGAGAATGGGAAAATTATAAAATTGCCAATAAAACTTACAAATTGGATGACCTTTTATTTATTATAAACAATAGATGTCACCTTTTAGAAAAACTAAATCTACAGAATAAAACGCCCTATTCAAATCAATACCGTAAGCCGGAGACTAATTTTCGAACTAAGATAACATCGTGCGTGAATGTTAACGATGCTAGATGCCCGTTGTGTAAACAGTCACATCAATTGTACCAATGTGATAAGTTTAATAGTTTATCGCCCCATTTTCGCCTGAATGAAATGAAAAAATTGCATTTATACATAAATTGTTTACGGCAAGGCCACCATACTGTTGAATCTTGCACTTTTGGCGGTTTTAAAAAATGTGGAGCGAAGCATAATACCCTATTACATGCTTCATACCACCAATCAAGTTTCAATCGTAATAAAAACAATAATTTTAACAATCGTAACCATATTCAAAATTCTTGTGTTTCTGAGAATGATGTTCAAATTTCGAATAATTCAAATAATGACCAGGCCCCAGAAATGATTGCACATACGTCTACAAATTGCTGCCAAGCTCAAAAAATGCGTGTTATATTGTCAACTGCCGTTATATATGTCTTGAATAAGGATGGCGAAAGACAATTATGTCGCTGCCTCCTAGATTCGGCCTCAGAATCGTCATTCGTAACTCGCGAATTAATTAAAAAATTGAAACTTGATACGACACCAATAAACATGCCTGTTATTGGTATTGGCCAAACTAACACAGGGGTAACTGAAAAAACTTTACTTAAATGTCGCAAGTTTCAGATTTTCAAACTTCCTTAAATTGTTTGGTTATTAACAAGATTACTGATAAACTTCCCTCGCTACCTGTTAGTAAGGAGGGTCTCAAATTACCAAACCCGTCATATCTGTGACATGTGAAGTGCAAGGACGCGATTAACATCCAACTACATGGGTTTTGCGATGCCTCTGTCTCCGCCTATGGCTGTGTTATTTACGTGCGTTCTACCGATACCTCGGGGACCAACACAGTCCGGTTATTATGTTCAAAATCAAGAGTGGTACCACTAAAAACAATAACAACACCACGATTAGAGTTATCAGGCGCCTTATTGTTAGCACATCTAATGAAAAAGGTAATCGAATCATTACCACTAGAGGCTGATCACGTTTTCTACTGGTGCGACTCGACAATAGTTTTACCCTGGCTTCGCCATGAACCGGGAAATTTAAGCGTATTCGTTGGGCATCGAGTAGCCGAAATTCAAAGAGCCAGCTCAATAAATGATTGGCGCCACGTACCTGGAAACGTCAATCCCGCAGATATAATTTCGAGAGGACAACAAACTGATATTCTATTGAATAACAATAATTGGTTTAATGGTCCAGAGTGATTGACAAAAAATGTCGATGAATGGCCATCTCAACAAATAGCTAGTTTGCCTGTAGACGTTCCTGAAAAACGTAAGGTTATTAAATCGCTTGTACTCAGAAACAATGAGTTTTCCACTGAAATATTGCAAAAATATTCTACGTTGAGCAAATTACGCAGTGTAATTGCTTACGCATTCAGATTTTACGAAAACGCCAAAAATACTCGATGCGAAAGGAGTATCGGCCCATTGAGCTCTGGCGAACTCGATCAAGCAACAAGGTCACTTGTGAAACTTGCTCAGGATACAGAATTTCACGATGAATTTAAATCATTAATAAATAAAAATTCTTTAAAATCGTCTAGCAAAATATTATCATTAAATCCCTTTTTAGATCCTGAAGGTATTCTTAGAGTTGGAGAAAGGCTGAGATATGCAAATATTCCGTACAATCAAAAGCATCCCATCATATTACCCCGCGGTCATGCACTTACAACATTAATTATAAAGCATGTACATGAACGACTTTTACACTCTGCTGCTGAAGCTGTTTTAGCAGCTGTTCGAAACGAGTATTGGCCAATTTCAGGGAGAAGTTGTGTTAGGGCAATGATACGCAAGTGGATAGTTTGTTTTAAATCGAACCCTCAAATGGCTCAGCCACTGATGGGTAACCTCCCTACATTACGTGTCACTACTAATAAAGATCGAGCATTTATTGCTTGTGGAATTGACTAGGCAGGCCCTTTTTTTTTATTAAAGAAGGTCTACGCAGAACAGCCACAAAAAAATGTTATTTATGTATTTTCATCTGCTTTTTAGAATTAGTGGGTGACTTAACTACAGTTTCATTTTTGGCAGCTTTGAATCGTTTCATATCAAGGCGTGGGTTGCCTGCGGATATATATTCAGACAATGCAAAAAATTTCGTGGGGGCATCCCGAGAGCTAGTGTCTATAGCGGGAGAAACAGAGAATTCACAATCGGTTAAAAATTTCGCGGCAAATAATGGAATAAGGTGGCACTTTATTCCAAGTAGATCAGCCACGTTTGGCGGCTTATGGGAAGGTAACATAAAAAGCGCGAAACGTCTGCTAATTCGTACCATTAATAATAATAAATTTACATATGAGGAGCTCTATACAATCATGGTGCAGGTGGAATCTTGTTTGAATTCGCGACCCCTCATATATCCAGTGATCCCAATGATTTGACCCCATTAACTTCAGCCCATTTCCTCGTTGGTGATTCACCGAAGGCGCCACCACAAAGAGTCGTAATGGAGCTGCCCACAAACCGACTTCCTCGCTTCCAGAGGGTTCAGCAGGTGAGCCAGCAGTTTTGGAAACGCTGGTCCCAGGAATACTTTAATAGTTTACAACAACGAAAGAAGTGGAAAAGGAACTCTCACTGCGACATCCAAGTGGGAGATTTAGTGTTGATCCGCGAGTCCAATCTCGCTCAGTGTCAGTGGACTCTAGCTCGAGTTGTCGAGCTGCACACCGGCAGTGATGAAGTGTCTCGAGTTGCTACACTGCGGACCACGAACGGTATTTTTCGACGTGCAGTGAACAGACTTGCTATTTTACCCTGCAACGAGCGTTAATGATCACCGATGTATTTTGAATTTTTTTGACTCTCATTCGATAAGTGTTATTTAAGTTTTTTCTACTGTTTTTATATTGTTCACATTGTGTGTTATTTTATGTTTTTTTAATGTATTAATGTTAAGATAAATTTCACCATTATTTGAAGTTGTTACTTCAAGGCGGCCGGCATGGTTAACATTATAAACATTTCCCGCGAGTTTTTAAATCACGCAGTCCGCCACCGTTGACAGCTCAGATGTCAAGCTGTCTTGGACATTGATTGTGCGCAAGCCCGACGACCGCAATGAAGAAGGAAGGCGAATGAAGACCTTCAATCGTTCTATTCGTTTTACAACCACCCATTCGAGTGCTTCGTTCAGCACGCCGCTCCGTCTTGTATATTTATTTATTCTTTAGTTATAAGTTATTGTAATTAGTGTAAATAGTTAATACATATTCTACAGAAAGCCACATTGCTTTAATTCGATACAGTCCACCAACGCCGTAACCTCTAATAAGTTAAACCTATTTAACAAAAACAAAACAAAAAAACTATGGTAGGATGTGAAAAAAATATCGATGAGGTCGTATCTTAAATTTGGCACACATTGTATAATATTTATTTTATTATTTGAAAAGACAAAATGTTTATCGACATGTCTGCGAATTATTGGAAAAAGATAGCTGTATCTGATTAACTGAATTTATTTCAGGTTTTAAACTCGTGCTATATGTATTATATAGCTGTCAAAAAATTATAATGACAGGTTTAGGCAAACAATGTCCCCTTTTTATATTATAAATAAAAAGTCGTAGGGGTAGAAATAGTAGCATTGGTGAGTAAATAACTTAAAAGCCTTATTTCCTGGAAAGCCGCTGCATTTTAAGATTCACATAGTTGCATTTGCATCATGTTCGATCCAGCAGAGATAAGACACGTTTGGTGAATATAATTGATATTAAGGTAATCATAAATTATCATCCAACTAAGTTTTATGGCTTTTTTTAGATTGTTACCACCCAATATGTAAATATTCCGACACGGCTCGTTAAACAGGTACATTTAGAACGTTTCGGCGAAATACCTCATATAAGGTATTCTTTTGATTTAGCCGATGGTTCAGAAATATTATAGTTTATATATTAACTAAAAAGAACAGATTGGTACTTACATATAGGACCAATGTTGACACCCACTAGTTTCAACATATACAGATTAACTGCAACATGGGTATCAGATCTGTTGCTGAAGGCAATTGTTTTATTTCAGTAAGCTCTTTAATAAGTGTTCTATATTTAATTAAACACATTGCGATAAAAAACGGGTATCACGCAAATTAAATTAGTTGATGAAATGCTACGAACAAACTTATAGACAGATGACCAATAGCATGTGCTCAGAGTTATATAACAAGAAAAGAAAGTATTTATATATAAAAAACAGTGTTATAATAGTACACCTTAAGTATAGCGTTTAAAATCAATCACAGCTCAGCTATATTAGTAGGTATTTACTGTCCGCTTACCGAGTACAGGCTGCATCGTTATTCGTTATTATGTATTTATATGAATAGAATATAGAGCTTTTGGTTAATTTGTTTTTATTTTTTATTTTTTGTTTATGTATTTGGTTCAAGTGTCTTGAATGTGTTAGTTCAGGAAAGTTTATAATTTTAGATTATTTCCGTGTGTAATAATTTATTTTGTGTTCGCCTATTGTCTATGAAGAACAATGACTGAATTGTTATTATACACCTAAGAGAATACATATTTTATTTATTTTTAATTTTTTTGTTCATTTTTATTTGGTACCTGTTTATTGAAGAAATAATGTGAAATTATTTCAGCCAAGTTTATGATTTTTGACCATCTTGGCTTGTAATATCTTATGTATTTATTACATGTCTTTCATATCAGTTTTTAAAATACAAATAAAGCCTGTCTAAAACTCTGTTTCAAACAGTTTTAAACAAATCTCAAAAACCCAACTCTGTTTAAATATGTTTTAAACGTTTGTTCTAAACAATTTGTTTTAAACTTGCCAACCCTGCTTCTAACGCTTCAGAGTGCTTTTTCCTGTTCTTTCACCCCTTCCGCCGTTTACGGCATCGTCAGACAGATAAAAATTGATTTTATTTCAACCAATTCATGTCAACTATAAATAAAAATCCGTTGCTACTTCATGCTGTTTCGATCAAAAAGTCCATAACAACAAAACAACCTTAAGAAAATAAGAAAATAACTTAGATGACTTTTCAATATACAGTAAACCTACTTTTACAAACACAAATGTACCATACGATTACTCATGGCACTGTTTTTTCACAAAATCTATTGTCAGCCGCCTTTCATTTAATGATACATCGTGCATTTTTAACACAGCAATATCTGTAACCAATTTTGAACAAGAATTTTTAAAAATCAAGGAGACAGTATTTAATCATCTATTACAAAATGACAAATAAGTTAATAGACAGAAACGAATAGAACTTAGCATTTAATTTAATTTATTCAAATGTTGGGCATACAGAAGCTAACAAGTAGGTTTCGATGTGTTATTTTGGAAACATTTTAGAACATATTTCAAAACTTTTAAGTACCAGTACAAATACAAAAGTAGCTTTCAAATGTAGCAATGCGAAGCATGATTTGCTATCTAAGGTGGGAGAGAAATCGTGTTTCTTCACAAAATCTGGAATTTATAAATTAACTTGTAAAAATTTCTGCACTTTGAAATAACGACGCTGGCAAATCAACATTTGCAAAATATATCGATACTGAGCATATACCAACAGTAATTTACCGCATAGAGCCAGTGAATTTTTTTGATATCAAGCCAAAACTTGACTTTTTTAAGTTTTGGAAATAAAAAAGTACAAAACAACTGCCTCGGTTTTGGAAGCATTTAGCAGATTGTGTTCATGTTTGCAGGAGCATATTTAAAGGTAGAATAGTGAGTTATCAAATTACTTCTAATTATACAGGACTCAATATTAATGATTATATGAATAGTGTTCTATTCTATTGATATGCTTAAACTTCATAAATTAACGTTATTTAAATGTAATTTTGAATTATTTGGATTATATATTTTACCCTCTCGTAATATAAGAGAAATAAAATCTCATAACACATCTAATAAAATAGCAACAGTTTCATCTGATTTAGAAAATTTGGTTAATGATTTTACTACCACCATTGATGAAAAAGCGGCTGATTTTACAGAAAGAGATTCGGGTTGGGCGCTGGAAAAAAATTTATATTTGGAAATAAATATTAATAAATATAATCCTTTAAGAGCTGCTTCTTACTTACCATTACCAAGATAAATTGCCTTAAAAAAATCTATAATTAATATCAAAAATAATGATGTATATTGTTTTGCTTGGTCAGTACTGGCTGCTATTTATAAACCAACTGGTTCAGTTTCTTCACCAAACTCATATCCGAATTTTAGCGATACCTGTATCGATTTTACTGATTTATCATTTCCTGTCGCATAAAAATCAATACCTGAATTTGAAAAAAAAATCTATTAATGTTTACGGTTTAAAGAAATGTTTTAAAAATAATATATATCGACATCAAGTTACGGGTCCTCTTCATTATACACACAAAAAGCAGTCCATTCACATAAACTTATTGTTACTTGATGATTGTGAACGAAATTATCACTATTGTCTTATAAATAATTTTTATAGACTAATTTCCTCTCAGATATCGAAAAACACACGAGTGAAGTATTTTTGTGATGGTTGTTTACAATATTTTGCTTGTAGAGAAAAGCTACTTCGACATACTCAAAATGATTGTAGCTATGTGACTGCAAAAATGCCACTGTTAAATACAAGGACCCATAAGTTGGGGAATACGGTTTTAGACAATGTTGTAAAATTTGAAAATTTCCAAAAGCAGCTGAGATTGCCATTCTGCGTCTTTGCCGACTTTGAATGTGTGCTAGAACCTGTAGAAGATAATACTGATGTTAATAACAAAGAAACTTTCACTATTAAAAAATGTAAACAAATACCTTGTTCATTTGCCTATTACATAAAATGTTCGTTTAATAATGAATTATCTAAATTAGTTTTGTACAAAAATACTGATGCGCCACAGGTTTTTATTTCTAGATTAGAAAGTGATTTACGAGATATTTATTATAAGCATTTAAAACCGATAACTAAAATGAAACCTTTAACATGCCAAGATTTAAAAAAAAATCAATGAAGCAACCCTTTGTCATATTTGTGAAATGCAATTTACAGATTCAGATGTAAAAGTAAAATATCACTGCCACTTTACGGAAAACTTTAGAGGTGCAGAACACAATGCCTGCAACCTTAATTTTAAAATCCCATTGCAAATATCAATTTTTTCCATAATTTGAAAAACTATGATGCACATCTCTTTGTCAAACAACTTGCTGTAAATCAAGCAGAAGTGACTGTAATTCCTCAAACATTTGAAAAATACATTTCTTTTGCGAAAAAACTTCCACTTGATAAATATACTAGTAAAGATGGTACAATAAAACACTTTTTCTTTAAATGAAATTTTTAGACTCGTATAATTTTTTTCCGCTTCATTAGATGAACTGGCTTTAAACTTAGAATCATATCAATGTCGTGAAGTACGCAAGTTCTTTTCTGATGATCAAAAATTCTCTATTATGAGGCGCAAGGGGGTTTTTCCTTACACGTATATGACTGATTTTTTTACTTTTCATGAAACATCTTTACCAAGCAAAGATAAATTTTATGATGAACTTCAAAGTGAAAAAGTCTCTCAAGAAGACTATGATAGGGCTTGCAATGCATGGCGTGTTTTAAATTGTAAAACTTTTGACTCTCAAATGAGGAAATTCAGACTTTACCTAATACTGTTTCAAATATTCCAGACGATGCAGAGACTGGCTACGTTGTGGAAGTTGATCTTGAATATCCTACATATTTACACGACTATCATAATGACCTACCGTTTTGTCCGGAAAATTATAAACCACATGGTAGCCAAAATCGAAAACTGACAAATTTGCGAAATAAAGAAAAATATATTTTACACTACAAAAATTTAAAGCAATGTCTAAAGTATGGTCTTAAATTAGTAAAAATTGACAGAGGTATAAAATTTTCTCAATCGGCATGGCTTAAACCATATATAGAGTTAAATACAAACTTGCGGAATTCTGCCAAGAATAATTTTGAGCGCCGTAGTTTTAAATTGATAATAAATTGTATATTTGAAAAACTATTGAAAATGTTGAAAACCGCGTAAATATCAAGCTCGCAACACAATTTGAAAAAAATCGTGAAAAAAATGGTGCTGAAAATTATATAAGTAGACCACATTTTAAAGAATCCAAAATTTGTTGTGAAAATTTAGTGGCTGTTCAAATGCAAAAAACTCACGTTGAATATAACAAACCTATCTATGTTGGATTTTCAATATTCGATATATAAAAAACTGTCATTTACGAATTTTTTACGGGTTTTTAAAACCATTATACGGTGATAATGTATATCTTTTATATACAGATGCGGATTCTTTAATAATTTATGTTAAAACTGAAAATTTTTATGATGATATAAAACAGCACATTAATAAATATGATACGGCTAATTATGATCTAAATAATATTCATAGCATTCCGGAAACCTTATCGACTATAGGAAAAATGAAGGACGAATATGCCGGGAAAGTCTTAGAATCATATTACGGTACTTCTGCGAAAGCATATTGTATAAATTCTCCAGAAACTTTCTAAAAAGACGAAAGGAGTAAGTAAGGCTAGCATTAAAAAGCAATTAGAACTTAAACATTATAAAGCAATTGTGGCTGGAGAATGTTCAACCGTACATTGTTTCATGTATGTCTTTAAGTCAGAATCCCATCAGATTTTTACCAACCTTATACGCAAAATCGCTTTATCTAATAAAGATGACAAACGATATCTCATCCCTTTATCAAGCGCAACTTTGGCTTGGGGGCATATAGATATACCATTGACAAGTCTATCAGCTGACGAAAGATTAGACAGTCTTATTCAAGTAATGAAAGAGGCTGCTGAAAGTGACATTGAACAATAGTTTTAGGGTGGGGGGTGAAATATATAAGTAACATTTATTTAAAACGTACCACTTATTTTAACATGAGTCAATACTTATATTCAGAACTTTTCTCCCGGCTATGTGGTGAAACACAAACAATTTGTAAACGTACTTTACGACATATAATTACTAGAAATCTCTGTGAAGAAAATTTACCAGTCGCTGCAACCATTTTAAATAAAATAGCTGTTCAGATGAAGCTTTTAACTATATAGTTGAGAGCGAAGTTTGCAACATTGATTTGACTTCATTATTGGTGGAAAGAAAATTAAAGTTAGACAAGTTTATGGACGAAGTGATTAAAGTAGTGAAACGTGACAGCCATGAGTTTTTGAGTATTTTGGAATTGAATGATTTACTTGGTGAGAATCACATAGATTCACCGATTTGTGAAAAATATTATTTATTTACTTTATTAGCATGTGGAGATTTGAAAAATTTTTATGAAAGATATCAAACAACAAATATTTCTTTCAAATATAAAAAAAGATTCATTAGTGGATGAAACTATTTGTAGTGCTGCTCATTTTGCCGATGTTAAACTTTTAAAATGTCTAATGGCTGTAATTAAAAAGTATAATGTTAATTAAGGTACTTAATGAGAAGCTTCATCCAGACAGCAAAATTTATTGATGAGGTGCCCTACGCGTTTCGGCTATACAATAGCCATCATCAGGGGCAAATCTAAAAATTGTAATAAAAGGTCTGTCAGAAAACAATTGTCTTCTGGTAGGCAATTGTGCTGGTTTTAAGCACAATGATCTCAAGTTAGACTCTACATACATCATCAAGATCAAAATCTACAGTCACATAGCAGAACATGTCTAAAATAGGTTAAAAAAGCAATGTTACATGCTAAACACAAAGTAAAAACTACAGGTCAATCAAAAGGTTAACTAATTAACACTAAAGTAAAAACATGCAGTCAAAATGGGCTAAAGGCCATAATTATCAAAAACAGAGCATAAGTTAAACGAGTTAAAAAGCCAGCTAATTTAGTGCAAAAGCTAAAAAAGCCAAAATTGAATCTATAAAGCGAAAAAGGCAGCGGAGTGAACTGACAGAGCAAAACACAACAGGAGGCCACACAGTCAAGCAGAAACCCCATGAGAACTCATTAAGGAGATTGAAAGTTCAATAAAAGGTGAAACGAGAAAACAAAATGGCTTCAATACTTACTTTCTAATTCTCCAAAAATTAGACTCAAACTATACAAAGGCTGGAGCCTTCATCTATTGCATCAGCGGTCCAACAACAACATACCCAAATGTGCCGGAAAATCGACTCATGGTGACATTAGAACAATACAAACGACAACTTAAACACAAGACGAGAGTGAACGTCGGCCATTAATGAAAAATGCAATAAAGCAGATGGCGCTGATTAGACGGCGAAACGGTGAACCAAACGCAAGGACAGAACGGCGGAAATGTCAGAGACAAAACGCGGAGAGGAGGGGGAGCCACAGAACAGCCAACTTTATATATACATTGTGCTTCAGCCATAGAGGAACCATAGACTACTGGTAATATTAGTTGACTAAATGATTGTACAATGAAGGAAAATTGGAAATGTCTGTATTGGACAGGTTCAAAACTTCGTTTCTGGAACACTTAACATGCTTGAAAATGCCCATCTCTTCTAAGATGAATTGTTCTACTCCAAAACTTGAGGGATGTAGGATCCTGGCATCATTATTCTTATTGAAGCAGTGGCCACTCTCTCTTAAATGACTACCAAAGACTGACGTGTCATTGTTCATCTGATTTCTGCTCCTGAGGTGCTCTGACACTCTGGTGCTTAATGATCTTCCTGTTCTACCAATGTAAACGGCATTGCAATCGGGGGCACCACATGTTAAACGATAAACACCTGACTTCTTTAGGTCTGGGATATTGTCCTTGTTGTGGATGAACATATTACTCACTGTGTTAATAGATTTGAACGAAAACTTCACATTGTCTCTCTTGAGGGCTTTAACTATAGTGTTTGAAACTGGGCCACAAAACGTGAAGGGGAAATATGAGACTCCCTCTGGCTGGGTGGGCGGCAAACTAGTGCTGAGTTCTACCAAGAGCTGACGGCTCTTTTTCCTGACCATCCTATCGACGATATTGATTGGATACTCGTTGTTAACTGCGAGCTGCTTGATAAGGTTCAATTCTTTGACGAAATTCGTCCCCGACAGTGGGACTCTGAACAATCTGTCGACTAGGAATCTGATTGAGGCCAACTTGTGAGAGATGTGGTGGCATGACTTGAACGGAATAAGGTGGTCCGTTTGAGTGGGCTTTCTGTATATGTCGAAAACAATGGAACTGCTGCTTCTGTTCAGCTTCAAATCAAGGAAACTTATGGAAGAGTTGACTTCTAATTCCATGGTGAAATTGATGTTGACGTGTAGATTGTTGAGCCAACCCAATTCAACATCAATTTCACCATGGGGGTTAAGGAGTCGCGGGCCAAAGGACTCCAGGGGGCAAGCTGAGGAAGTGGAAATAACAACATAAACTCCCGATGAAGCTTTCCCCAAGACCGTCATGCGCGGTAAAAATCCGCATCCTGCACGAGGTGACCCTGCTATTAACTAAACATGACGGATCTAGACAAGGAGGTCGAACTAAACTCCCCCAATCTACGGTGTCACGTGACCCGTGCCTATGGATGGATGGCACCAGGGCGATGGTGTCGTGAACGGAACCTCTGGAGTACCAGGCAACCCTCCAGAGTAACCCGCCTTGCACCACACAGGGGGTTCTGATGGTGTGGACAGTATTTCCCCCATTCTCGTGGGAACAACATGAAGATTATAAATACATATAAAACCAAAACCAATGAGGCTCGAGGAGTGGCTCCGGCTACAGACTTGAGCCTTGAGTCTATCCCGGAAACGGAGACGAGCCAGGGTGCGGCAGCGGACTCTGGAGGTCCCACGACCGGCGTAGATACGGGGGATCAGGGGGTAGCTTCGGCCAGAGACCTGTCCCCGACACCCAAGCTGGAGGCTGGGTCCCACCGGAGGGCGGCGAGCTCCGCGGACTCCGGGGGCCCCTCCACCAGTGAGGACTCTACTGTTAGAGTAGAGGGACTGCCCCGGCAGTCCAAGCGTCTTTCCGGGGCGCAAAGAAAGAAGCTCCGGAGGGCGCAAAAAATGGCGGCCGGGACCTGGACGGTCGAGAAACCTGTAAAGACGCAAGAGGGGAGTGCGGGTCAGAAGAGGACGCGCTCGAACTCTAGCACGCCCACTACAGACAGACGTTCCAAAAGGGCCAGGGTGCCTGTAAAGGCGCAAGAGGAGAGTGCGAGTCGGAAGACGCCGCGCTCTGGCTCTAGCACGCCTACTACAGACAGACCTCCCAAAGGAACTAAGGCCGGAACACCGGCGCAGACTGGCTCTTACAGGGAGGCTGCGGAGGGCCTCGGGATGGCGGTGATTGACAGACGCCATCCTGAGGTCACGCTAGACCAGGGGAAGGCGGACCTGATTCAGGCTGCGGTGGTAGCTGCAGTGGACTCTCTTCAGGAAGGGGAGAGCCCGCCTCAGTTCCACCGGACGCGCCTGACGGGGGGCATCCTCTGGATAACCTGTGCCGGCCCGCAGTCGCGGGACTGGCTGCGGAAAACGATCGGGGGCCTCGGTCAGATTTGGGAGGGGGCGGACTTGACAGCCGTCGAGCCCAAGGAACTCCCAAAGAGACGCAAGGTCCTCGTACGGATCCCTGACACCGTCCCGCAGGAGACGGTGATCAGCAGACTTAAGATCCAGAACCCTGAACTGGGGACGCAACACTGGTCGGTTCTAAGCAGGAAGGCAGAGGAGAAAGGACAGACGCTCGCCTTCTCGATCGACCCGACATCTTACAGAGCCCTTGAAGGAACCTCCTTCAAGGCATTCTGGGGCATGGGAAGGGTTAGCTTCCGCCCACTGGGGAAGCAATTAAGGGTGAATGGGACTTAGGTTCCTTCAGGTCAACCTCCAACACAGTAGGGCAGCCACGGCCGGACTACTAATGGCTCTGAGGAACACGGATGTGGCCCTCATCCAGGAACCGTACTCCTACAAAGGAGAGATCAAGGGACTCGGCGGAGCTAATGGAAAGCTCATCTACAGCAGGTCCAGCGAGAATCCGAGGGCCTGCATTTTTGTCAGGGAAGGGATAGAGTTTCTCCCTCTAATGAATTTCTGTTCCAGGGACCTGGCAACGATCAAAATCCGATGTGGAGGAGCGGATGGGCAGAGGGACATTACTGTCGCGTCAGCCTATCTGCCAGGGGACAGCACGGACCCTCCTCCACCCAACGAATTGGAGCAGCTGATGGTGGGTAGCAGAGCAGGTGGATGGCAGACCATCATCGGCATGGATGCGAATGCGCACCATGAGTTGTGGGGTAGCTCGGACACAAACTCTAGGGGTGAGGCACTTTTACAATTCTTTATGAAATTTAATTTAGACATATTGAATAGAGGTAATAAACCGACATTCGTCACAACACGGCGTGAGGAAGTTTTAGACCTAACAGTTTCCACCCAGTTTCTGGGTGACTTTGTTAAAAGCTGGGCTGTGTCTGGGGAAGTGAGTAGCTCAGACCACAGATACATCCGGTTTGAAATCGCCAAAGTCGAAAGAGAAACGGTATGGTACCGGGACCCCCGCAAGGCGGACTGGGAAGCCTACAGGGCAGACCTAGCTGTGGAACTGCGGGGGGTTGAGAGGGCCATAAGGGATTCAATAGACCTCGAGATTGCAGCAGTCCAATTGCGAGACGCAATTACCTCGGCCTATAACGCCAACTGCCCCCTGAAAATGAGGGTGTCCACCAGGAACGTCCCATGGTGGAACGAGGACCTCAGGCAAAGGAGGACGCAGGTTCGTAAGCTGTTTAACGCGGCCAAAAGGTCGGGAGCATGGGATGAATATAGACAGGCCCTATCGACCTATAACAAAAGACTGAGGGACGCCAAGAAGGAGTCGTGGAGGAGGCACTGCGAAGAAGTGGAAAACACGTCCGAGAGTGCTCGACTACACAAGATCCTGTCTAAGGGCCCTCAGACTAACATAGGCTCCCTTAGAACACCCACGGGAGGCTTTACAAGCTCGGGGGAGGAAACTATGGAAATTTTACTCCAGACGCACTTCCCCGGCTGTAACATAATAAACCAATCACCTCCGGACTGGGAACACTCAGAAATAGAGGCGCCTTATAGGCGGGCATCTAGAGTAGACTGGACAGTTGCTAAAGAGGTGGTTACCTGGAGCAAAATCAGATGGGCCATTAACAGCTTTAAGCCATACAAATCGCCGGGATTTGATGGAATAATGCCCATCATGCTCCAACAGGGGATAGATATACTGGCGCCGGTGCTTACCCTCATTATGAGGGCCAGCCTGGCTCTGGGGTACATTCCGAGGGCATGGAGACTGGCCAGGGTTGTATTTATTCCTAAACCTGGGCGTCCAACAGACCAGGCAAAGTCCCTGAGGCCAATAAGTCTCATGTCCTTCTTGCTGAAAACAGTGGAAAAACTGCTCGACCGGCACATTAGGGGCGGTGTACTGGAAGCATATCCTCTACACTGCGGACAATATGCATACAGAGCAGGATTCTCAACAGAAACAGCACTGCACCAACTGGTGCTGAAACTGGAGAATACGCTGGAGAACAAGGAGGTGGCGCTGGGGGCCTTCCTAGACATAGAGGGGGCCTTTAGCAACACCTCGTTCGGATCGGTTCTGGCAGCTGCCCGGGAGCGTGGAATAGAGGAGACCTGCTGCAGGTGGATCGGTTCCATGCTCAGGGACAGGGCGGTGTTCACCTCACTCGCGGGAGGGACTCTGCTGGCGGGGGTCGCGGCGGGGTGTCCGCAGGGGAGCGTTCTGTCTCCCTTGCTCTGGTGTCTAGTCGTGGACGGCCTGCTGGGGAGGCTCTCGGGAGGGGGGTATGAGGTACAGGGCTATGCGGACGACATTGTCATCATAGTCCGAGGAAAGGTCACACAGGCAGTGTGGGAGCGTATGCAGACTGCACTGAAAGTGGTGGAAGGGTGGACGGTTGATCAAGGGCTCGGGGTGAGCCCCGAGAAAGCAACCGTCGTGCCGTTTACGAGGAGGAGGAAGTGTGAAAGCCACAGAACTCTCACTCTATACGGTAGGAGCGTTCCAATGGCCAGGGAGGTAAAATATCTTGGGGTCGTATTGGACTCTAAGCTAACCTGGAATGGTCACATTGGAAAAATACTGCGTAAGGCAGTCATGACCTTAGCCGTCACTAGGCGGCTATATGGAAAAACGTGGGGACTAAGACCTAGTATGGCCCACTGGCTGTACACAAGGGTGGTCAGACCATCGTTAACATATGCGGCACTGGTCTGGTGGCCTAAGGTGACACAATCCAGTGCCAAACAAAAACTAGGCAAGATCCAAAGGATGGCTTGCCTAGGCATCACAGGGGCCATGTCTTCAACCCCAACAGCCGCCATGGAGGTGTTGCTGGATCTACCCCCCCTACACTTCGTTATTATGGGAGAGGCCAGGCTAGGACTATACAGACTAGCCTGCAATGGTAGACTGAAGATCAACCCAGGCTTCAGGGGCCACTGCAAAATTCAGGAGATCGTGAAGGAACCCATGCTTGAAATGAGGTCAGACTTCGCGAGCCCGCGAATGTGCAGGGAAAACAACTTCACAGTGGAAATCCCTGATCGCGGGGCATGGCGGGAGGAGACACCGGGCATACCACGGGACGCGCTCGTCTGGTTCACGGACGGATCTGGCGGGGAGCGTGGGACGGGGGCAGGTGTTTACTCGGAAGGACCGAGGGTAAGTCACAGTATTTCCCTCGGAGCCCATGCAACGGTGTTTCAGGCCGAGATGTACGCCATCCTGCACTGTGTGCGGGAGAACAAGAGGAGGGGCTACACCAACAAGCGGATCCTCATAGCCACAGACAGCCAGGCAGCCCTTAAGGCACTAAGTAGCCCACGGGTAAATTCCTGGCTGGTGAGTGAGTGCCGAGACGAGACGAGCGACCTGGCTGGGCAGAATGAGGTGACCCTCATCTGGGTGCCGGGTCACTCGGGGGTCAAAGGCAATGAAGAAGCTGACAGTCTCGCAAAGAGGGGGTCAGCAGAACCATTTATGGGACCAGAACCGGCTCTGGGCGTGTCAAAGAGCACTGCCAGGGGAGCCATTAAGTCCTGGGTCAGAAACCAACACAAGGTGTACTGGGCGGACTGTCCAGGGCTCAGACATGGGAAGTCAATAATTGACGGACCCAGTTCAAAGAGAGCTGTGGAGCTGCTAAACCTTAGCAGAGGACAGCTCAGAAACACAACAGGTCTCTTGACGGGACACATGGCCGTCAAGAAACACCTACATAAAATGGGGCGGTTCGAAGGGGACCTCGCATGCAGACTCTGCGGCGAGGGGGAGGAATCAGCCCAGCACATCTTGTGCGAGTGTATAGCTCTGGACCGGAAAAGACAACTGATCTACGGTCACTCTAGACCGGAGACAGAGCAATATAAAACTTCACCCTACCAATCGCTGTGCAGACTAGTTCAAGGCACAGTGATTTTGGAATGGGTGGAGTAAGACTAGGGGTATGCACAATCAACCAAGGGTTGCGGTGCTATCGGGGCGGCAAGGCCGCGGACGAGCCCTGAGGGAACAAAAAAAAAAAAAAAAAGTATTGAAGCCATTTTGTTTTCTCGTTTCACCTTTTATTGAACTTTCAATCTCCTTAATGAGTTCTCATGGGGTTTCTGCTTGACTGTGTGGCCTCCTGTTGTGTTTTGCTCTGTCAGTTCACTCCGCTGCCTTTTTCGCTTTATAGATTCAATTTTGGCTTTTTTAGCTTTTGCACTAAATTAGCTGGCTTTTTAACTCGTTTAACTTATGCTCTGTTTTTGATAATTATGGCCTTTAGCCCATTTTGACTGCATGTTTTTACTTTAGTGTTAATTAGTTAACCTTTTGATTGACCTGTAGTTTTTACTTTGTGTTTAGCATGTAACATTGCTTTTTTAACCTATTTTAGACATGTTCTGCTATGTGACTGTAGATTTTGATCTTGATGATGTATGTAGAGTCTAACTTGAGATCATTGTGCTTAAAACCAGCACAATTGCCTACCAGAAGACAATTGTTTTCTGACAGACCTTTTATTACAATTTTTAGATTTGCCCCTGATGATGGCTATTGTATAGCCGAAACGCGTAGGGCACCTCATCAATAAATTTTGCTGTCTGGATGAAGCTTCTCATTAAGTACCTTAATTATGTCTATCCCAGACCTTGTGACGTTCAGGAATGAAAAGTATAATGTTAAATTTCACTTTGACCCATGTAACAATGCTAAGCATAAAAAAGTGCATGCATGGTTAACAAAAAATATTGAAAAGGGGTTAAAAGGTTGTGATAATTTAGGGTGGGTAGAAGGACCCTGTATGGCCAAATGGCCTTCAACAAAATTTAAAGATTATATTGAAACTTTAAGTTGTTTGTATGAGTGGTCTCTTTAAAGATTCATATATCTTGGTCAATACTTATATTTAAGGTTAATGTATTGTTTTAAAAAAAAATTAATCATAACATTTTTTTAAGTGTTTAATGTCACTAAATACTTTAGATGATTATGTATTAGAGTTATTCTTTTTTTAAATTGTTGTAAAGAAGTTTTCATAAATCTGCAACAAATCAAGGACTTCCCCCTCTTTTCAATACTTTTGGAAGGGGGAGCCATATAAATTAGAAACCGTCTGTGTTAGTGGCAGTTATTAAATTTTTTAATATACAATGGATAACTACAGCAGTTGCCAGCAAGCTAACCAAGCAATTTCTGAAAAGGCAAATTAGAAAAATAATTTTGTTATAATTAATGGAAAACAGTATCATCTTAACGCATCTAAAACAAAATATATGTGCTGTGCACTAGCTTACGAATTTAATTTTCAACCTTTGGTAATAATTAAAGGTTTAAAAGGTGATTGTGTGTTTTTAAATGATGAAACTGAATGGAATGAGTTTCTGAAACATCAAGGTGTAATGACTAACTATTTTTATACACCAAATGCTGAGACATTCCAAACACTCAAGTCTTCATTTTCAATACATTTTGAGTGGTTTAGAGATATAAAAATTATAAAAGTGGAAGATAAATATGGTAACAAAGTCTATTTAGGTATGGAAACTGTTGGCAAATTATTGGAACTGGTAATTAATCAACTATAAAATAGATAAGCTCAAGAAACAAGAAATTTTCAAGTATTTCAATACTCTGATTGACAGTGTCAATTCTAACATTGATGTTGGTCAGTTTATTTTAAATGAAGTATCTACAACAGGAAATTCGAAAAATGTTGGTTCAGTTATGGAACTGGTATATCAGTATCCAAATTTAAAAGAATTCAACAGATACAGTTCGTTTTCCTTCTACAATCAACACTAAATATGAAGAAACATATTACCTTTAATGAATCTTGCAATCAAGTAAAGTATATTGTAGTTAGGAATTTCGCACATCGTCAAGCAAGAATTGGCGAATGGGAATAATACGCAAGAAATCGTGTTCGATTTCTTCGTCGAATAAACAGAACTGCTAACGCCATTAACTATGTTTTTGATAAAAGTCATAGATTGCGGATTTATGAAGAACGCTTCTTAAATGTTATTTACTAATTAGTCTTCATTTTATACAATGATTGATTGGTTTTATTGGGTTTTATTGGGTGTCATCTGTGTTTGCCGGTGTCGCTTGTTCTTGGCGAATAAAAGTGAAATTGCCTGAGAAATAGATATTGTTAATTAATGGTTCAAAGTTAGTGGGTGAGTTGCAGCCTATTCCGTAGTATACTGTACTTTTTACATATAAAAATAGTCAGCAATTGTATTATATACATAGTTTGAGTTGATGGATATAAGGCTATAAGTTGAAAAAGGAAGAAAGATATAGTCGTCCTATTTTAGTGATAATACCCACAATTTATCTCTTTATTTAATTCGATAAACAGCTGAGACAAATAAACGAGATATAAATGACTGACGGAGAAAATATAACCAACAAACAAATTTATGACACATTACAACAGATGAAAATAGACTTTAGGGCCCATGTGGATGAGCTCAAAGAATCATTTACAAATAAACTAATTGTTGCTGATCAAAAAATAGGAGATCTTAAAAGGGAGAATGATGTATTAAATAGAAGATTGGAGGCGCTAGAAAAAAAATAAAGAAGAATAATATGTGGAATATAACAAAGAGGAGCTAACTACTTTTGTTATAAGGAAAATTGAGGCTTTGTTGGATATTGCCATTAACACGGCTTAATAAGTGATGTATACTCCATAGGTAAAAGTCAAATAAGCAAGCCTGTCATTATTGAGTTCGTCTCTCCCCGAGAGAAATCCAAAATCCTTAATAACGTAAGAAAACTAAAAGGTACTCAAATATTCATTCAGCAAGACCTTACACGGCAGGAACAACTAGAGAACAAAGTCCTGAGGAAACAGCTCAAGTCCGCTAGAGAGAATAAGCTTAATGCATACATAAGGAATGGCAAGTTGATGGTAGATGGAGAGGAGTACAAACCAGATGAACTGAATTACACCACTGCCCCTTCTCAAGAAGATAAGAGAGCTGAGATCAGAGAAACATCAAACAGTACACCTAGAACACCAACACTGGGGGAGTTTGGCCTGGAGTCTGCAATCAACATTGCGAAGCAGAGCGGCACACCTTCAGTGGGGCCATTGTCAGCATCTCAAAAACATCCAGCTACTGCAGCTGATAAAAAGATTTTGCGAAGTCACGCAAGTCAACAAGGTCATTCAGGTTCGGGAACTGCCACACTGGTCGCCAAAATCGACACTTTAAGGAGGAGAGGTGACGAAATTAGGAGGAAGTGAGGACTGACTCGTAGTGTGAGATTTATGTAAGTTTAGATTGCTATGTTCTTTCTGTATGCGATGTGTGTGGGTACTTAATTTGTGTGACTAGTTTAGATTTTGTCATTTATTGTCAGATAAATTTTTAGTTTTGCTTAGAGATTGACTCTGAATCCTTGTTATAAGTTTATGATAGCTTCTTCGCTTTGCTGTCAGTTATATACGATGGATCCTTACATCAGAGATTTTGTTGCGCAAGAAATAGAGACCCATGTCTGTGAAGACATCCCAGAGTCTGTCCGTATGTTTGATGTGCACAATCTTAAAATCTTCCACAGTAATATTAGAAGCTTAGCAAAAAATTTTGAAGAACTGAAAGTTGTTCTGAATGCGCTTGAAAGTGGGTTTGATTTGATTGTTTTAACCGAGACGTGGATTTTGCATGAAACTGGCAGCTTTAGTATTGCAGGTTACGATATGATATATAATGGCGGTAACTACAATCAGAATGATGGTGTGATAGTATATATTAAAAAAAGTATAATTGTGATTATCATATATTGCAGCTGGATGCGTTTAGGGTTGTTAGGCTTACATTTTTATATTGTGGCAGATGTGTGGCAATTAACGCCATATACCGGTCCCCAACTTCATCCGAATATTCCTTTAACGACGCTCTATCAGAGTATCTAGTTAGACATGCAAGGGGTTCTGACATGGAGGTCCTTTTAGGAGACATAAACATAGATATATTAAGCAACGAACACTTTACTAGTGATTACCTAAATATTTTGTCCGGTAAGGGGTTTGTTTCGGTAATCAATAAGCCAACCAGAGTCTTTAGAGACAGTAAAACCTGCCTAGACCACATTTTTTTGAGAGCAAGTACTGCTGTGAATTTGTGCCCTATTGTTCTGAAAACTTGCATTACTGACCATTATAGTACCATCCTCCAAATAGGACTCCCACATGAAATAAAGCATAGAGACCTAGATGATACAAATGAGAATGTGGATAAATACAGTCACATTTTTGATATGAAATTATTTAAGAAAAAAGTTAGTTAGGAAACTTGGGAGGCTGTATATGGTTCCACTGATGCAAACAGGGCTGCTGCTTTGTTTGTCAATATGGTTAAGAAATACATAAACGTAAGCACTAAAGTGATACAATTGAAGTACAACCAAAGAAGAAGAAAAGACTGGATCACCCAGGGCTTAATTAATGCAGTAAATAAAAAGAACCAGTTATATAAAGATAAACTGAGACGGCCACTTGATGGAAATATTGCTGAAGAATTTAGAGTCTATAGAAACAGGTTGAATGACATAATTGATAGGGCAAAGACTGACTGCTATAAAAAACAGATTGAAGGATGCCAGCTTCAACCCGCTAAAATGTGGAGTTCTATTAATAACCTGAGGGGGAAAACTCGAAATCGTAGCTCAATAAAACAAATAAAAAGCGAGACTGGAGAAATGCTAGTTAATCCGCTGGACATAGCGGATAGATTCAATAATTATTTCAGCAGTTTAGAGGAATGACTGGCAAACGGTTTACCGGCTACAGCGGCGACTGCTGGTGGGACCCACATTGCTAACACGATTTTTTTGTCTCCGACCGATGAAAATGAGGTGGGGAGTGTTATTGAATCCCTGGCTAGCCCCAGGAGCGCGGGAGAAGACGGTATATAACCAGAATACATGAAAGAAGTAAGGCAATATATTAGTGGTCCTCTAGCGTATATAATAAATATGTCCTTGAGTGAGGGAGTTTTTCCAGATGTCTTCAAGAATGCTCTTGTCATACCAGTCTACAAGTCTGGAAGTCAAATAGATGTTTGCAATTACAGGCCGATATCTTTGATTAGTGTTTTGGCAAAGGTTTTTGAGCATATATTAAAGACGAGAATAACTGATTATCTCAAAAAATACAACATATTGTCTGATAAACAGTTTGGTTTCCGAGAGTCTAGGTCGGCGGAAGATGTGATGATTAAATTGATGTAAATGCTTATGAAAGTCTAGATAATGGACTATCATCCATGTGTGTGATTTTTGACCTGGCTAAGGCCTTCGACACGGTAAACCATGATAAGTTGCTATTACTACTGAGTGACATAGGCTTCAGAGGAGCCCCGTATAATCTAATAAAGGATTACCTATCCAACAGACAGCAGACGGTTAGAGTAGGCCATGTTGTTAGTGCGCCCCTTCCGTTCCTATGTGGAGTACCACAGGGTACGGTATTGGGTCCCATACTATTTAATATCTACGTAAATGATTTATTTAGAGTTAAGACCGTGGGAGAAGTTGTGGGCTTTGCAGATGATACTGCCGTATTTTATAGCGACACTGATTGGCACAACCTGAAAAGAAAAGTGGAAAACGACTTGAAGAACAGAGTAATTTTTTTAGCAGCAGACTGCTCGCCATAAATTATACTAAAACAAAGTTTATTCCATTCTCGTGTTACAGAAATAACCAACCTGAGTACGAATATATAGATGTAATACAGGGTTCTGACACTTTTAGTATATCGTCTTGTAGGACGGTAAGGTATCTCGGAGTTGTAGTTGATTGCCATCTGAGGTGGGACCATCACTTGGAGTATCTTGTAAAAAAATTGAGGAGTATCTTGTTTAGCGTGAGGACTTTGAAAAAGGTATTTACATGTGATTACTTACGGATTATCTACTGCGCTCTTGTGGAGTCACATCTCAGGTACGGAATTGCGGTGTGGGGAGGAGTCGCGGATGCTCACCTTCGGCGTCTGGAAGTCGTACAGAGGTATATACTGAAGGTGATGTATGAAAAACCACGACTATATTCGTCAGACCAGTTATATCGGGACGTTAAACATTTTGACGTGAAGCAGTTGTATCTGGGCTCTAGTCTGACATGGCAGTTCAAAAATAGAAATGTCTTAAACACAGTGGATCATCCTTATAGTACAAGGTTAAAGGAAACCTCGGGAAGTATACCGAGAAGCAAGAAATCTATAGGGCAGAGATCGCTGACTTACCTTGCTCCAAGATTGTACGGAATTACACTCCGTCAAGCTCTTCAAGGCAAGAATCAGGCGGTGGATAGCATCACTACCTAGAGGCGAAATCCTTGGGTTGATTGATTTAAGTATTTTGATTTTGGTTTAGAATCGGTTGTTGCTTATGTGGAGGATCGGTTGACGGGCTCGATCAGTTCAGAGGTGTTCTTGATTGCAATGAGTGTAGATGGGTGAATGCAGGTAATGTATGTGCACATCTGTGCTTAAATGTGTGTGTGTGTGCGTATATGTGATGGTGTGTGTGGGTTTGTGACTATGTACATGTGTGTGTGTGTGTGTGTGTGTGTTTGAGACTGTATGTGTGTGTGTGTGTGTATTTTCGCCTGTCTGTGCGCTTTCAGGTGCATTTATGTCTGCAAAGGGATGTTCATTGTGCACGCCGCCTTTGGCGTACTGATATGTGTGAGACATGTACGACTGACGGCAGGGTCGAGCGAGCGAAACAGGGGACAACGGTGTCAAATTTTAAGTGTTTCCACTAACAAGGTTCGCCTTCAGTGGATTGTTTAAATTATGTATTGTTGTGACTCATTTTACTAAGAATTATTTGTCCTATTTAATAACCTGTACTTTTTGCATATTCTTGTAACTTGTATTGTTTTGTAACTAATGTGCAACAATAAATATTATTATTATTATTATTGTTGGGAGGTATTTTGGAATTATTGTATTTTTGTGAAATTATTGTCTAAATAAACATATGTTTACCTAAGATGTTTTGTTATTAATGTATATATATATATATATATATATATATATATATATATATATATATATATATATATATATACTTTCTGCTTTTTATTTAAATAAAAATTTACCTTACAAAATTATAAAACAAAGTAAAAATTATATACTTAATAAGACATGTTATATTTAATTTAAATTATACAAAAGTGTTCTTAGATATCTAAGAGTTATTTGATTTATCTAGTCCTAACCATTTTACAAGTATTTTATCCCCCTTCCTTCGAATAATTCTTTGTATTAAATATATGTCTGGATATTTCACTGTTTGAAGTTCTTCTTCATAGCATCCTCCTTTAATTGGTTGCTTTTTTTCATCTTCAAGATAGTACATGGTTGGATTTGTCACTCTCATCTCAGCTATTTGAAAAATCTCATTGGACCAGTTTGGTGTATAACCTTTTTCTAAAACTTCACGGTGTTTACTTCTACGAACGAAATCCCCAACATGATTTTTTTTTCTTTGGATCAACTGTTTTCATATGACTAATTGCATATTTTAATATATGTTTTTCATGTCTCTTTTTATCTTCTGTTGGTTTCATACCAGTAGTGCTCTGTACTTTATTATTATAATATGATACAATTTTTTTAAGGAGATCCAACCATTTGTAATTTCCTTGCGGGCTGAATTTCTTCCACATTAGGGTTTTTAATGTTCTGTTTACACGTTCACATATACTAGCCTTGAGGTTTGTAAAAGTGGTATAATGATTTATTTTAAACTGATCCATCAGGGATTTGAACTCATTACCAAAAAAACTCCCCACCGTTGTCCGTCTGTAAATTTTTCGGTTGAGTATTCAGACATTGTAGAATATTAGTCATAGCTTTTGCAACTTCTTTTGATGTTTTACTTTTTAATGGTTCAGCCCAGACAAATTTTGAAAAGGCATTAATTACTACTAAAATGTATTTGTACCCTTTATTAAATTTAGAATAAGGAAGCATTTCTACTAAATCTGCCTGAAACAAATCATTTAATCCCTTAATTATTACATGACGCCTTCTATAATTTCTTCTTGCGGGTTTGTGAAGTTCATCCACCACTTTTTACGTTGATAGCGGACATTTTAGGTGTAGTTCTATGGCGCAAGCGATCGCTTTGTTTGGAGAATGTTCAAAATGAAATGTATCTCCTGATTTTATCTTCACACCAGCTATTTTTTAGCAGATATTTTTGTATTATTTAGAAATATAATGACTTCAGTTGACGGATTTAAATAAATTTTTCTATTTCCGCAGCGTAGTCAAACACTATTGCATAGGATTCATTATTTAAATACCATCTATGGATATTTTTATCGATTGATTTATATCCATTATATAGTAAAATTATCTTTTATTGTAGTTTTGAATTAAGATTTCTATTTACTATTCTACCAAATTTGTCTAAAGCCATATTGACACTAATAGGGCAAAGAATGATAATTATTATTTATACTATTATGTAAGCTTCCTTTAATTCTTCAATTAGGGAAACTATCTCATTGTGGTTACCGTTATTACCAGCATTTTGAGCTGCAATTAGGAGTTTTAGTCTATCGACTAGTTCATTAGGATCATCCCAGTGTATAAAGCTTATTGTTCCATTTCATAAAACCCTTTCCCGACCGCAAGTCATACACTCTACTAGGAAATGAAACCGAGCGTGGTCTCTGTCCAGGAGGTTTTATTACAGAAGTATATTTCTTTGAGGGATTACCTATTTTGGTTTTTTTTGCATCATAATTTCGTCGGAGAGCATTTGTTCTTTCCAAAATATGAAGATAATCTTTATGTTCTGCTACTTTATATGGTGCTGGATTCTTTTAAATAATAATTCATACAATCCTGTTGTTCCTTTATATTTGACACCTTTTACAACAATATCTCCGTTATCAAAATTAATTTCAGTCTCCAATATAAAATTTATCTGAAAGTATGTCATGTCTAATCCCATGCGTATGATCAAAGTCATCATCAGAATCCCTTATCATTGTTTCTATGTATTGTCGAGGTAGTGGTGCAAATTGGTTCAAATATATGTCAAAAGAAGGTTCACTGAGCAGTCTTTGAAGTTCTGCTCTGCTAATTTCAGCGGGAGGCTCCAGTTCTTGTTCAGGTTCTGCGATAAATACCTCTTCATCGCCTAACAGCTCTTCTTGAAATAAACGACGCGGTCTCATTTTTATCTCATATTTCACGGACGTTTTTTCTGGTTTGCTCAATTCTTCTTCCTTCACTTTGGATGCATTTTCTTCCAGTTTAATATCTGAATGTATCTTTTTTAATGGTTCTGTAATAGGTTTTAATTCTTCCTCTCTCTGAATGGCAAATTCTACCACATCAGATTTAGACTTTGCAACTTTCGTTTAAGTACTTTTCTTGTTTTAATTAGCCGTCCTGCAACTGTTTGATCCATGTTTGCGTTGTCAATAGTTAATTAACACTAAAACTTTTTTTCATCCTTACGGATAAATATAGACATCAAATCCTTTTTTATATCTGCCAGCCTGGAATGGAAATTCTTTATTTATAACCAAAAATTCGAAATTATCTTTCCAATAATAACAACATATATCTTTAAATTTCTGAAATGTCATATCAACATTAACGTGATCATCATAGATATGTTTCAGATTAGTATTATCTTGTTTAAATATTACAAGCAAATTTGCATTATCTCTAATTAATTGTTTTGGAATTAAAGAATAAGTCTGACATAGATAAAAACAATCTGCATTGTTATGACGGCCGAAGCAAAAATAGTCTCTCATAATGCTTTGATTGCAGCAAACAATATCGTCAAATATTATGATTGAATTTGACTTTATTTGGTCAGGACGAGGCATTATGTCATCACCGTTTTCATATTCAAAATATCCTATATCTGTAATAGGTTGCAAAGTTTTCAAAACGTAATCCATTCGGATGTTCTAATAGCGTAACCATTACATTGTTTTTCCACAACCGGATGCTCCAACCAACAGACCTCTTTTACATTCATCACCTAATAAAGCACCGTGTCGGCTGAACTTTTCTGCTAAAGAAATGTCATCGTGATCCTGAATGGGCAACTTTAATGCTTGTTGCGTCACTCTCATTTTATTTATAACAAATGGTGTGAATTCTGTACGTGAAATGTATTTATATATTTGATTGCGAAAAATTAATAGTATATATATATATATATATATATATATATATATATATATATATATATATATATATATATATATATATATATATATATATATATATATATATATATATATATATATATATATATATATATATTAGCAGAAAAGTTCAGCCGACACGGTGCTTTATTAGGTGATGAATGTAAAAGAGGTCTGTTGGTTGGAGCATCCGGTTGTGGAAAAACAATGTAATGGTTACGCTATTAGAACATCTGAATGGATTACGTTTTGAAAACATTTACAACCGTGTATATATATATATATATATATATATATATATATATATATATATATATATATATATATATATATATATATATATATATATACCCGA
This sequence comes from Tillus elongatus, assembly GCA_964006375.1. Lineage (NCBI taxonomy): Eukaryota > Metazoa > Arthropoda > Insecta > Coleoptera > Cleridae > Tillus > Tillus elongatus. Next base: position 100,119,058 of record OZ023265.1, on the reverse strand, counting down.
ACCCACTAAGCATGGTAACTTACAAATGCTTACCGCAACGTTAGATAATTTACCATTAAGCAAGTTAAGTTTGCAACATTTCTAAATGTTTGCAGCCAAAAAATTAATGCAAACTTACAAATGACACTTTAACACAACTTTCAAATGTAATATCTCCTTTGCGGGCTTGTTGGTTTTCTCCATTTGTAAGCTCACGTAAAGTTACAGTTGTAATGTTTCTGAAAGTTTGTTTTAATTAGTAAACATTTATTTGAATTCCCTCCATTTTCGTATTCGTGTATGTTCGATAGTATGTCATCGTCGTCCAATAGCAACATACAACAATAACGCCAACAGCGAACTGACTCTGACAATGCGCCCGGTATTAATGATAATGGCGGATTGTTGTTTATATTATATTTATGATATCATAAGCTGTTATTTGATCTATGTCTATTGTCTATTTATTTTTCTGGAAGTTTCAAAGATTGTAGCCTGAATTGTTTGAATTTTGGGTAATTAAGTAATTCGTTGTCTGGAGTGTAGATAATGAAACATGGAGTATATCGGCAAACATGTCAGGTAAGAATCCCTAAAACAGCGGCGATCCTTGGGAGCAGTCTACTTAAGGATCGCCGGTGAATTATTCTAAAATGGATGCATTTATATTTTTGCTTCTTTTTATAAAATATGCTCAATGAAAAATAAAACCTAATTGCTAAATACGAATTTTGTTATGTCCATAGAAGCAACCTGGAGATGTCTTACCTGGTCAGACCAATTCATTTTAAAACGTTAAATATGATTGACCTATGGAAGAATGAGGCTTATCCAGAGCAATCGACATCATAAGGAACAGTACAGTACCGATCAAGTTGCCAGGATTGCTTATTTTGTACACTGTCGCAGTATCCTATTGTATGGAATATTCATATGGGTTAACTCGTCAGCAGCGGAACATGTGTTTATCATGCAAAAAAGAGCAATAAGGACAGTGAATGATAAAGCTCGCAACATCAATACAAGGTGCAGGCATGAATAAAAAATACAGTTGCACAAAAAGGAAAAAACAAAGCAAATGTTTGATTACTTGGGAATCAAATTCCTCAGTTTTTTACCTAATGTTATTAAGATGCTCCCACTAACAAGATTACAGTAGGCACTAGTGGATGTTATAAAACAAAAACCAAGATGAAGGAATTTATTGGTGCTCTAAACTAATGTGTAGTGTGTGTGTGTGAGTGCGTTAGGCAAAAGCTTTGGAAGGCAAGTTACACTAGCTACAGACTTTTTTATATATACATAATTCATTGTAGTCATAATTTTGTTTTACTTTAATTCAATGTTTCTGAATGTACACAGTACTATACTTACTCGATAGGGATAGTTAAGACATATGCGTTAACACTTTCTGAGAGTGTCACCATATTTAAGCTATTTTCGCATTGAAGTTGTATTCATTTCCATGCGCTTGATTTATCCATTGCATATTCTTATGTTTGCTTAATTAAACTTTCTCTAAAATCGAAATGAACGCACCATTTTAGATATTTCTTTTTTCACAATGGTATTTGATATGTTGACTTTATTTTATGTCACATATGTTACCACATTTTAGAAGCTAAAAAAATTCTTGCCTCTCAAAATAAGTAATGCTACTTCGTTCTTGTTATTGGTGTTTCACGCATTTTCCTAGACGACAGAGTTATTTAGTAAAACAATATCAAAAACAATTAATTGGTATTCATTTAGAAAAAAGAATTTTTGAAATGGGTCAATTAATAACGATATAACGAGTTCAAGTTATCTATTTTGTCGCTGAGTTTTGACTAGACCTGCATTTTAGGCTAAACATGGACACACGCTATATGTCTTAACTATTTCTATCTAGTAACTATAGTCGGTACTTATAAAGACAGTGACTTACCATGTACATTTGATGGTCAATAAAATCTATATATCTATCAGCAGAAATGAATAATATGTTGTAAGTCTTTAATTTATTTTATGTAATAAAGATTTTATTCTAATTAACATTGTCTTAAGTCTTTTTTTACAGTTTTATAAGAAATATGTATTATGTATAAATACACCTAGTATTAGTTTGTAACTTGAAATAAATTCAGTTAATCAAATACAGTTTCTTTTTTTTTCAAAAATGCTTGGACACATTGGTTAGTATTTTAAGTTGCAGTGTTTTAAAAAGGCTATACATATGTACCATATTTGAAAAATGACTTCATCGATAATTTCTTTAAATCAACCCTGCGTTTTTGTTGACTATTTTTAAAGTTCTTACATGTGAAGTTGTAGAAAACCAGCAGATTTAAAATTTTTATTCATTGATAACTACACAATTATTTTTTTTTCGTGCTTTCAACTCGATTTATATATAATAAAAATTTGAAATTTGGTGGTTTTGTATTGCTTGGTGTGTACTTTAAAAATAGTCAACAAAAAGCTAAGGTTGTCATTTACAAAAATTATCAATGACATTTGACACAAATTGTATAATATATTTTTGAAAAGATTGTATTTGAGAATATTATCTGACTCCGAGCATTTTTGAAAAAAAAAGCTGAAGTAGATTAATTGGAATTATCCCAAGTTACAAACTTGCACTGTATATATAATATATACAATTGCAGATAAGTTGCAAATGTAAGTTTAAATTTTACAACTTTGCTAGGCCCTTTTAAAATTCAAGCTTGCTGTAAGGTAACATTTGTAAGTATAAAGAAAGTTTGTAACAGCACACTGCAGTAAACTTGCAGTAAAGTTACAAAAGAAACACTTACATATGTAAAGTCACTGGAAGGAAGATTTGCCATTTGCAACAAACTTGCAGGAAGCTTTCTGCAAGTTATCTATCAAACTTACACTTGCTTTGGCAAAGATTCTGCAATGTTAATGCAATATTACCTTGCTCTGTGGGAATAGTTTCATAACTCAATCATACTTGTACTATTTTTCAACCCAATGACACACACAATCCCTAAATATGAAACTAAAGCGTTTGTTAGCACTAGCACTTGGTAGAAGAGGGAAATAATTAAAAAAGGGAAAAGGTTTGTCCAAAATGTCTTTCGGTGTTAAAAGAAAACATAAAAAATCGTAAGGTAATTAGAAAAGCAGAATAATACGTGCTCCCTAAATTGGTGGCTTTTTACCTTTCTTACTACCTGTTTTGGGAGCGTTAGGTGCGTTAGCCGGAGGCGGCGCCAGTATAGCGAAAACCGTAGTTGATGCCAAGAATGCTGCAAAGGTATTACAAAAAGCAAAACGTCACAATATGGAACTTGAAAAAGTTGCCAAGTCATCTAAAAGTGCTGGGTTATTTTTAAAACCGTATAAAAAAAACTTCCGATAAAGCTACCATCGCGACCTTTGACGAATGTTGATTTACTAAAGTTTGCAAATTTGTTAAAAATAAAAAAATTCGGGGAGTATACATGAGAGACAATCCACCAATCAAAATTAAAAACAACGAGTCCGGCATTATTAATCTTGATAATAAACAGGGTAGTGGAACTCACTGGACAGCATATGTAAAAAAAGAAAAACATATAAATTATTTCGATAGCTATGGAAACTTGCGACCGCCTAGCGATGTGGTTAATAATTTTTTTTAGCGATGTGTATAATAACACAACTGCTTATAATTATCAAAGGGAACAAAGCCCCCATTCTTTTAGGTGTGGTCATCTGTGTTTGAAATTTCTATATAACACACAGTAATCTCTGCTGTATTGCCAGTTGTGTAACATGTCTTACGAATTTACATTTTCGGGAAAGGAATCTGTGCTTAGCGCAGATTTTAATCCTCCAATATTTCTAGATGACAATTCGTAATATGTGATTGGTCTAACAAATTTCGAGACTTTCAATGTTATCCCTAATATTGATGAAACCAACAATAAATTTTTCTATGGCACTGAACATGTTACAATTCCAACAGGTTCTTATGAAATTTCAGATATACATCAGTATTTACAGAAAAACATGAAAAAAGAAACTTTAGAACTCGAAGCGAATAATAATACATTAAAAACTATTTTAAAATGTAGTAAAGCCAATTCCATCGGTAAACTTTTAGGATTTAGTAATAAGCTTTTAAAGGCGAATTTAGTTCATGAATCAGAAAATCCAGTTGAAATTATTAAAGTAAATGCTTTATGTATTGACTGCAGCATATCTTCTGGTTCGTATAATAATTGTAAGCCGGTTCATACAATACATCAGTTTTTCCCTACTGTAATTCCTGGACATAAAATAGTGGAGACGCCTCAAAACATCATTTACTTTCCAGTTACCGTTAAGACCATTACTAATATATCCATTAAGGTACTTGATCAAGACGGAAACTTAGTAAATTTTAGGGGTGAAACGGTTACAGTTAAAGGTGCATTTAAAAAAAGATATATAAATGGTCGTGAGATATAATGCTTTATATCCACCCTCTTGGTTGCCAGAGTATAAACACAGAAACCTTCAGCAAAAATTCAGTATTCTAAAAAGGCCCAAGCAAATAACACCTTCCAACCGACAATTCTTAAAATCACTTGGTTTTCAAGTAAAATGAATATTCTTGACGTTGCACAAAAAGTTTTTGTAGATGAAACTATTGTAGATTACCAGTACCATACCTACCAGGCATGTACATCTTCACAATTTGATTATAACGATGAACAGCGGATCACTGTTCAAGAACTTGATGCATATACACTTCCTTCTGACAGCTTTTTGTACATTGAAGGTAAATTAACCAAAACAGATGGTACAGTGTCGAACAATTTGTTTTTTATTAACAATGCAATAGCTTTTCTTTTTAGAGAAATTCGTTATGAACTGAACGGTGCAGTAGTAGATTCCACGCGCAGTGTAGGACTTGCTTCAACAATGAAAAATTATTTTTCATTAATTTCTAACGCAAGCATAAAACTGCAAAACGCAGGTTGGTTTCCTAAAAGCGAAAAAACGCACAGATGATCGTATCAAAGTCAATGCGAATGGAAATTTTAATATTTGTATTCCATGTTCCCACTTATTGGGATTTTTCGAAGATTACCGCATAATTATAACGAATATGAAACAAGAATTAATCCTTATTAGAAGTAGTGATGATAAAGATGCTGTAATCTACATTGATGATCCTGCAGCTCCCACCCCTACAGTAGATGAGCCGAAAGTTATAATTGAGAAGGTGTCCTGAAAAGTTCCCCATGTTACCGTTTCTCTCGCACAACAGTTACAGCTTTCCGGATAAATTCAAAAGGGGGTGGAAATTCCATTAGCCTTTCGAAGCTGGGAGTTAATAGAATACCCAGCTCTTCAACATCTAGACATACTTGGCCAGTTAAGACCACTATAAAACTGGAATCACCACGCTATATTCCTACAGGATTTCAAACTGATAGAAAAGGAAAGCTTTTAAAAGATATGAGTAAATTTAATAATTGTAACCTAAGAAATTTTAGAGCTTTTCTAAACACTGAAAGGTATCCTTACCAGGACCGCAACTTAAATATTCTGGAAAATAAATTGGCCTCCCTTTACGATATGTTTTCAAAATTTTAACAATCTTATTATCAAAACTAAATTTGCAAAATTAGCGCGACTTAACTTCACGGTTAAGACGTTTGACTTTTTAAAACAATTTATTTAATACTTTGAACAATCAATACTTAATTATTTAGTTACAAGAAAAATGAATAATATAATATACTAAAATAAGAAGAACCTACATGTGATCTAAAGTCTCTGCACTCGGTGTGCTAATGACTAACTCGGAACAAGAATGAACGGTTCTACCTCTGTGATTAGCCTCTTCATAGTCTTCCCTCCAGGCGTGGCACTATTGTCTCTGGATAACAAGGATACTGCTGATGTTGATTCTCACAGTGATATTCCGTTCTACTTGCACTTTGAACCTGCAAGTTCTTGGCTCCGTTAAGACGGCGGCTGACTCAGCGGTTCTTACCGTGGGAAGGCGACATTGTATTATAATGGGCCATTGTTTGGGCTCCATTTATCTCTTCCCCTTTTTAAAGACGAAGCTATGGTTCGTTCCGGATTTTCAACGGAAATCCGGACTCGGTGGTTCCTGTTTTTGTTCCTTTATCTTCTGTGCGGGTTCTTCGTTTCTTCAACCCCATTTGGACGGCTATCGTTGTGATGGTTATTAAGACAGCTATGTACAGTAATATTGTCCATATACTCAGGTGATGGATTGGTATTGTTATAGGTCCTGGTATATTTTGTTTCATTTTTTGAAGTTGGTGTTGGATTTGATTGATGTTGTGTAGCTGTACGTTTTCTAATGATATTTCGGGTACTGGTCCTGGATTTGGTTGATCTTCTTGAATGGGGGTTTCTAGTGTAGGCAGGTTGAATAGTTGTTGTGTTTCTGCTGTTGCTGGGCCGGTCTTGTAAATTTTGTTGCCTATGGTTAATTGGCAATTTGGTTTCAGGTTGATTAATTTTGTACCCTTGATGATGTTGGTCCACTCCTGTTCCTTGCAAGTTATTCTGGCGTTAGTTTCTTCGGGTGCTATAACTATATACTGACTGGTTCCATATCTCGAAACTGTGGTTCTATTAATTTTGACTAATTCTTGATTACAATTGTTAATAGGTTTTTGAAATTTTATTAGCTTTATTTCACATGGGTTTTGATCATTCATGGTTGTTGGATTGTCGTCTTTGCAAAAATATATTTGGTTCTTTAAATTTTGATATTCTTCATTACGATAGGCATATTGTTTACTGCTTAGGATAAGGTATTTGGTTCTAGGAATTATCATGGTAAAAAGGTGTGTCTTTCTAGGGACAGGTAATGTATATAATTGATAATAATCATATTCTGATTCATCTACCAGAGGTATTTCTATTTGAAATATAATTTTGAAATTGTTTTGGACGGCTTTTATTTTAAAGACTTTTTCGTATAGATTTAGATCAGTGGTTGTTATTACTTTAGCATTAGTTGCATAATTTTGGATTTTATTGATTTCTTTTATTATAAATGTTGGTTTTAGTATGGATGTGTGAAAGATTCCTAATTTTGCAAAAGTGATGGCATTTTCTGTTGTTAGTGCTATTTCTTGAATATTGTTTAATAATTGTCCTAGCTGCATGAGTAACTCTGGGATCTTAATGCGATGATAGTGAGTTAATTGTTAACTTCGCAGGCTTTCTACTGTATTACCTAATTCATTTATCCTATTTACTATCGTGCCTTGGTTATGACTCAATCCTACTATCGTGTTATTAAACTCGACTATTGCCTCGATCATGATTGAATTTTGAGACCTAAAAAGTTCATGAATTTTATTTTGATCTGTCGTTAAGACTTCTAATGCTTGTTGAATGCGTTCCCCATCTTGTGAATCGAGATTCCCCGTGATTGACTTAAATATAGAACCTAGTCCGTTTATTAGGCCACGTTTTCGTCTATTAATAATATTGTTATTCGGAAAAATCCTATAAAATATATCGTCTACATTATCTATGGTGAAATTCAATGTCAATATGAAATTATGATATTCAGAATGGTAATCTTTTGTCATGAAGGTAACTGTATTTGCGTAGTGTCTTTTTATTTGGTTGTAGTCTCTGTGTAATTGTGTCAAGTCATGTATGTGTATCAGATTCCAGTTGCTAGTCTCAGTGTATGCTGTGCCTAATTTCTTTGGTAACATGCCTGGGTTGTCTGTCAAGTCTTGTATTTGGGCTGTTATTCCCGTGGCAAGGAACCTGCAATACGTAAATTTCTTAAATGTGCTATCGTCTGTTCGTCATTTTTATAATTTATTAAAATAGCTTTGTTATGTTCTAATAGGGATAATATTGAGTACGGTCCTGAAAATGGGTTTTTATGTTTTTTATGAAAGCCTGGTGGTATCTTTTTATAGACAATATCACCTTCCTTGAACGGTTGGTTCGTGTTTTTATTTGTCCGTTGTAACGTTTTTATTTTTGAATTCTCTATCCTGCTTCTGACTATCTCGTAAATAATTTGCATTAATTCTTTATGTTGTACGTTGTATTCCTGTGTAATTATGACTTCAGGGTCATAGTTAAACATTTCGGGTATGTAGCCAAAAATTAAATCAAAAGGTGGTTTTAGTGTCTGTGAGTGTATTGTCGAGTTGTAAGCGAATATACAATATGGTATTAAGTCTATGGGTTTCATATTTTTAAATTTCATTTTGAATAATCGATAATGTTCAATAATCGTGCTGTGAAATCTTTCGATAGGTCCATTGGATGTTGGGTTTTGCGGTGTTGTTATATGTAGCTCTATCTGATATGTTTCTAATAGTTCTTTAATTACCTGGTTTGAAAACTCCGTACCTGGGTCTGCGATTATTATTTTACACGCTCCATACTGTGAAAAGTACTTGATCAAGTTTTTTGCAATTTCCGTAGCACTTTTACTTTTTATTGGAAATGCTTGGCCAAATTTACTAAATGGATCTATAATTGTTAGGAAGATAGCTTGTTCAATTTGGAATGTGTCAATGTGTAATATCTCTAATGGTTTAGATGCTGTGGGGGTGTGCTCCAATGCTATTTGTACCGGGTTCCTATTGTATTTGCACGTTTTGCATAGTTCGCAATTTCGTACATATTCCTCTATATGTTTCTTTAAGTTGGGATAGTAGTATATTTTCTTCATTCTTAGGTAAGTCTCATCAGCCCCGCGATGGTTACTCTTCCCCTTGTGATATTTCGTTATAGTCTCGGTTAATTCGTCCTCGTTAATTTCATTCCTAATTTCCAGACATCTATAAAATTTGGGTGATTATACGTTATTAAAGTTTTTATTGATTGCCGAACTTACTAGTTCGTAATCTTGTTCATTTACAAAAATGCAATAATATTTCCTTTGTGGTAAACAGTATTCTTTTATAAATTTCTCTATCTGATCCGGTTTATTTAAATTGAAGTTTGCATAGATGAAATTTCTTTTATCTCTTCTGACTGAGAATATGTCCGGTTTATCGGTATTTTTAAAAACTATCTGATTGGTTTTGCTGTTAACGATTTCTTTCTCGAGTATTGGTATGCCTGGTGCCGAATACGAGTCTGCATTCGAGTTTGCTGTGTCGTCATCGTCAATTTCTATGATTTCTTCCTCTTCGTCGATATTATTCGCCATTGACTGATTGTCTATTGGGTTTATTTCTACTCTGGACAGTGCATCTGCTGCGCAGTTTAGCTTTCCTTTTTTGTATTCAATTTTAAATTCATATTCTTCTAATTTTAATCTCCAACGGAGCAATTTTGAATTTGGTTGTTTCAACGAAAATAACCATTTTAAAGGTTTATGGTCCGTGTATATAGTGAATTTCCTTCCATATAAGTATGGTCTAAAATAGTTAGTTGCCCACACGATGGCTAATAATTCTTTCTCTATTGTGCTGTACCTGGATTCGGTGTCGTTTAATGTCCGGCTGGCGTAAGCTATCGGGTGATCCGCATTGGGTTCGCCCTGGCTTAATATTCCGGCTATCGCTACGTTTGAAGCGTCGGTTGTTAATATAAAGTCTTTAGAAAAATCCGGTGATATAAGTACAGGTGAATTCATTAATATGTCTTTACATGAATTAAAGGCAGCAATGTATTCTTCGTCGTTCACGTTTATCTTCGAGTTTTTCCTTAAACATTTTGTTAGTGGTTTCGTAACGTGTGCGAAGTTTTCTATGAATTTACGATAGTATCCAACTAATCCTAGGAATGATTTTATTTCCTTTGGGGTTTTAGGTATCGGGAATTTCCTTATTGCGTCCAGTTTCTTTGGATTCGGACGGATCCCGTCTGGGCTGACCACGTGTCCTAAAAACTCGGCTTCCTTCCTTAGGAAATCGCTTTTGTCTAGCTGAATCTTTAAGTTGCTTTGCCTGAAGCGCTCGAATACTAGTTTTAGTTTCTCAAGGTGTTCCTGTAAAGATGTGGAGAAAACTATGACGTCATCCATATATACAAGGCATGTTCGTCCAATCAAGCCTTTTAATGCGTTCTGATTGCTTTGGGGATATCCATACATTAAATTGATCTTTGAAAAGTATTGGGCTCTCCCAATCTTGTCCAATATTTTATCTATTTCGGGAATTGGTTGTTTATTTAATTTAGCATAGACAGGTATTTTATCGGTTGTCCTTCTATGTTTTATTGCATTTGTGTGAGTCAATGGTTCGTTTTTATTTAAAAATATGTCCTGATATTCTGATAATAAACTAAATAACAATTGTTTTTCCTCGTCATTTAATTCTCCTGTATCTATTTGTTCAATTAAGACATTCTCATGATTAATCCGTTTTTGATTACGCCCCGTATCGTAAGTGTTTAAATTATTAATATGAGTTGTACTAGAATTGTTATTTTGTATAACTACTGGTGCAAACGGACTTCTCCCTTGGCTGTATCTGGTTTCAGATGCATATTGTTTATTTAATCTGCTGAATGGCCTATCTCTTACATTATAAGCTTGGTTATTATTTAGTACGTGATTAATTGTCTCAAGTTCTTCATTACGTATGAAATACTGCTGGGTTATTATATTGTTTAAATTTAAATGAGTCTCGGGTAGCTTTAAACCATCTGCGTTGGCTTCTGTTTGTCCCGATCGACTTACGTTAAGATCTGTGAATTTTATTGGTATAATATTCTTGCCTATATACAGTTTGTGCTCCTTAAAATCTATTTTAGCTTCGTTTCGTTTCAGAAATTCCATCCCAATCAATCCCGAAAAAAATGTGTTAAATTTAAACAGGCAGAACTCTTGTATTTCCTCTGAAATCGATTTAAGTTTAATACGTGCACGCTTACAGTGCTTCGAAATGCCATGTACGGTGCGTATGGTAAAATCATGCGTAAATATGTTTTTTGGGAACTTATAATATGCTACAGCAGGATTCAAAAGATTTTTTGAAGATCCTGAGTCTAACAAAAATTTACCTGATATTTCGTTTAATTCTATATACGGTAACTTACATAATGTATTCATATTATTTATATCTATCACGGTTCTCTCGTTGAGGGCCCTGCAGTGGGAAAATTTCGCTGTTGGATATCGTATTCCTCGGCTGGCGAATTTTCGTAATTTAATTCTTCGTTTACATAATTTAAATCGTAATTTGTTTCATTTACTTCGTTTTCATTAAATTCTATATTATTTACGTGAGCTGCTCTCCTTGGTAATGACAGTCTAGTGTTAGAACTATCTACTTCCATTGGTTCGTGATAATTTCTGTTAGCATTATGATTTATATTGGGTCGACCCGGTTGATTATTGAAGTTGGGTCTCCTAAATTGACACGAAAAATTTTGCCTTGGTACAAAGTGTTGATTTTGTCTAGGCTGGGAATTCGTGTGATTGTTTTGGTTATTATGTTGTTGAAATGGTCTAAAGTTTGTTTGGAAAGGTCTCTGAAATTGTACATTCTGAAAAGGTGCGTTATTTTGTCTCTGAAAGAACGTACGGTTTTGTCCTTCTAATTTATTACTATTACTGAAATTCTTATCTATTGTTTTATCTCTATAATCGAAATTTTCCTCTGAGAATACGAATTTCAAAGCTTGTTCTATGCTCGAAGGTCCTTGACTACGCAAGACGAGCCCTAACGGATTGTGTAACCCTCCTAAGAACGCTTTTAATGTTTGATTCTGGTATATGTCTTTCTTAATTAATCGCACGCCTTCATTTTGCTCGTTAGCTATTAAACTCGAGATGAGCAATTGCTCTATATGACGGCATCTGTTCGCGAACGACAGTGCGTCTTCAGCATTACGCTGTTTCAAGGTTAACATCTCCGCTAATAAACTATGATCATCTCTTTGGTCTGAAAAATTCTGAACAATGGCCTCTCTCAGGTCTGCCTACGTATTAATTATCTTTGTATTTACTATAAGCCGGGTTGTTCCCGTTAGTTTAGTTTGAACATAATTTAGCAAGAAGTGATTCATATACAGATTCTCGTTTGGCACGTAGAACTGATTCATGACCAAGTCACATGCCTGTAAAAAGTTGCCTACGTTGGCTGGTTGCCCGTCGAACTCGGGAATAGCTTTTAAGAAAAATTCTTTGAATTGGTCTGTCATGTTGCTACTATTACTACTCTTATTAATATTTGAATGATTTACTGTTCTGTTATTGTCGCTAATGCTGATTGATCTAAATCTATACTCTATGTTACATAAACTTTGTGATTCTTCCTCTGAATCAGACATATAACGTTTCAATACAACACATATAAAAACTTGGAAATGTAAAATGGGATAGCAGTAAACTTACCATAATACGATGGTTGCTGCTTCCATTTGGCTCTGCTTGGCCACTATTTCTGCTTTAACTTGGCTCTGCTTGGCTCGAATTGGTTATTAGGGGTCGATACGCTTAAAAATCGATATGCTTTCGGTTTTCTAACCAATACTAACGACTGCGCCACTTAACTTCACGGTTAAGACGTTTGACTTTTTAAAACAATTTATTTAATACTTTGAACAATCAATACTTAATTATTTAGTTACAAGAAAAATGAATAATATAATATACTAAAATAAGACGATCAACCTACATGTGATCTAAAGTCTCTGCACTCGGTGTGCTAATGACTAACTCGGAACAAGAATGAACGGTTCTACCTCTGTGATTAGCCTCTTTATAGTCTTCCCTCCAGGCGTGGCACTATTCTCTCTGGATAACAAGGAATCTGCTGATGTTGATTCTCACAGTGATATTCCGTTCTACTTGCACTTTGAACCTGCAAGTTCTTGGCTCCGTTAAGACGGCGGCTGACTCAGCGGTTCTTACCGTGGGAAGGCGACATTGTATTATAATGGGCCATTGTTTGGGCTCCATTTATCTCCCGCGTTTAGTTCATATTGATTGCTCCCGACAAAAGGATAGCACTCAATCAGGGTCGGTTATAGTGAGACTTGAATTCGAAACAAATGCAAACATACCACATAACACATCCGCATACTGTTTAATTTTGCATGATAAACTATTTACTTACAATCCCTTGACGAAAATCGTAAGACAAATTTAATTATACTATTTAAGCTAAATGCATCCCTTCACCTATTTCAATTTGATCATGACGTTGAGGTATAAACAACAACTCAATGCTCATTTAAAAAATCAAAATAATTCAGAAAAGTGATTGTCTTTTACGGCACGAAGAAAAAAATGTATAAACGCTTTTCAAATCTGTCATTGTAAAGTATGGTTCTCGTAATTTATATTCAAGGTTTCAAACTGGGATATAACAAATTTCTTCCAAAAGAACTTGCATCGTTTGATGGACCCAAGATCTGTCACTATGTTTTTAAAGCACCATTTAGTCTGGATTATTTACCTCAAAATTTACAAGTGCAGAAGAAATGGTTAATAAACCATAATCATTGTATTGATTGGAAATCAGGTTTTACACCAGTGTACACAATTTTGCTGAAATAATCTAACATCTTACAAGCAACACCAACGTCGTTTATGTGAAAGGAAAGGAGAAAGCTGATTATGTAAGAAAATATTCATCAGCCCTCGTTTTGGAATTAGATGAACAACCCGCACTTCAATCATCTACACCTTGCATTTATCATTTAAATAGCCAATGCGTTTGCGCCCTTACTAATGTATACTTTTTATTTAATAATCGTATTATGAATTAACTTTTATATTGCAAATATTTTAAAATAATAAAACTAGTTAAAACATATAAATTTTCTTTTATTTAAAAACCATGTATAGGAATACAATGTCTAACTTAAATTTTTTACAAATTTAAAATGGAACGTAATGTTCAAGTAAGTGTTAAATTTCCCCACTTTGCACATAAGCTTTGCGCGAAAGAACAAAAAACTCCTTTGTACAGTTGCCACTTAAATATATGTTACACAATTCATACAAATATGAATTACTCCAGTCATCTCCTTCAGACTCGAATTTTTCATCACCAGCTGTGTCTTATTTTGCACACAATTAAACGAAATTTCTCTTCTAGCTCATTACTTTCCATTTTTTACACTGGCATTTGCTGTTCACATTTGCCATCATACTGTTTATAATATACCGACGTTGACGATGACTTTATAACTACTGACACAATTCACCTTTTCTTCAATATAATAAAAAATACATGGACAACCTTAAGGAAATTGAAGTGAAATTAATGCAGATAGATGATGAGGTGCAGCGCATGCGAGAAACAAATGCTACAGTCACAGAACATCTTGAAGATATAACCCCAAAACCAAGTATCTCAGGAAAAATATATGTTTTTGGTTAACTTTCAAGAAATGAGAAAGACGCTATCTATCCATATCACGCTGTAAGAACTCAAAAGAAAAACTTCAGAAGAGCGGTTAAGAACTTTAAAAACAAACATCCCGACTCCGAAGTGATTGTAAACATGCTGTATGATCCAAATTCTGCAAATACTTTCACAGAATAAAGACCGAAGTAAAATACCTTAAGGCGACGATAAACGATCTACATATAGCAGATGTACCACAGGAGAAGTTTATTCAGGATATTATTGATTTACGTCATAATTTTTAATTGTGTTAGTCTATGCATATATATATATATATATATATATATATATATATATATATATATATATATATATATATATATATATATATATCATATGGAAAAATAAAAAAACATGAATTTTAACAAAGATTTTTATTTTATTCTAAGTACATTATTACATTAAATATGAGCTTATTAAACATCATTTGAATTTATCCAAGAATTATGAGATTTATCAAAACCCAACCATTTTAGATAGAGGTTTTTGCCTTTCCTCCCCAATATTCGTTCTACCAGAGAGATGTCTGTTTGTTTGGTCTTTTGTAGTTCTTCCTCGTAGAACCCTCCACTGATTGGTTTTCCCTGTATGTCTTCAAGAAGGTATGTTACTGGATTTGTGAAATGCATACCAACAATTTTGAATAACTCTGTTGACCAACGAGGTGTATACCCCTTTTCCAATTGAGCTTTTGCTTTACTTATAACTACAACATAACCCACTTGAAATTTATTCTGATCAAACACTTTAATATTTGAGTAGACTTGTTTAAGAATAGCCTCTTCATTTTTCTTATTAACATCTTGAGGTTTTACACCAGTTGTTCGATGATAAGTAGCGTTGTAGGCAGTCGTGAGATCAGGTAGTGTATTAAGCCATTTGTAGGAACCAAATAAGTTAAAGTTTTTATATATCTTTTCTTTTTGGGTACGTATGACTCTTTCCACCATTGCAGCCTTCTTTACACTATAAGTGCTGTAGTGATTAATGTTGTATTTTTTCATTAAGGTGTTAAATTTAGAGTTATAGAATTCTCGGCCAAGATCAGACTGAATGTTAGAGGGCGCTGTACTATTAGCTAAAATATCGGTCATAGCTTTAGTCACGTCTTCAGCATTTTTAGATTTAAGTGGACGAGTCCACACATGCTTTGAAAAACAATTTATAACCACTAACATGTACTTGTAGCCAGAGTTTTCTCGATGATAGTCAGTAAACTCAGCTAAGTCAATCTGCCACAAGTCGTTCAAACCTTTTATTATGGTACGCCTACGTTCAAAATTGATTCTTGCCGGTGTGTACAGCTCATTTATTATTTGTTTTTTAGCATCAGAGGGTTCAATTGTTTTGTGTCTCATGGCGATGTTGAATCTAAAAGTATCCACTTATAATGTAAATCTTTTAGTTTGTTGTCTATTTCACTCAGCTTCTTCTTTAACTTGTTATTCTTTAACACATCTTTTAAAACTTGAACAGCTATGTTCTTGTCTAAATTTTTCTATTTATTTTCAAATTCGTTTTTTAAATCTTCCAACTCTGGCTTGTGCACAGCTCCAAGTAGTATGGCAATGATTCTTTGTGTTACGTCATCTTTGTTCTTCTGATAGTCGTCTATGCATGCATAAACAATTTTTTTTATTTACAACATCTATAGGTTCAACAGGGCTGTTTAACAGGAGAGACAGCTGTCTAACAGGACAGACAGCTGTCTAACAGGACAGACAGCTATCTAACAGCTGTCTAACAAGCTGTCTACCAGGGCAGACAGCTGTCTACTAGGACAGACACTCGGGGTGGCTGACCCGAACAGACCCGTCAACTAGCTGACCCACCCGTTCCACAACCCACCTCTAGCAGTACAGACAGCTGTCTAATAGGACAGACACTTATCTAACAGTTGTCTAACAAGCTGTCTACCAGGACAGACAGCTGTCTACCAAGTCAGACAGCTGTCTAACAGCCCGGTCGGGTCAGCTCGGAGGCGGGTTGTGGAACGGTCGGGTCAGCTAGGTGGCGGGTCTGTTCGGATCAGCCACCCCGAGTGACTGACCCGAACAGACCCACCACCAAGCTACCTACCAAGTATCTAGCGGTTGTTGGTGTTAATTGAGATGAGACTCTAAACGTGACTAGCTTCTTGTTGTAATATGTTATCAGCTCTTTAGTTTTCTTATTTTCCAACCATTGACTCAATTTTTTCTCACCAGTCTTACACAATTTTGTTGCATTGAAATAACCAGTATTCTTATCGATAATTTATTTAAAGTCTCCAAATAAACCATACCAGAAGTTGTCTTTAATTTGCTGGTAACATCACTTAATGAAACCATTTTAAACACACTACTGAACCAGTGACGGCTGGTCGGGGTAGGCAAGGTAGGCGCCGGCTACCTTGACTTAGAAACTTAGAAAACTTAAATTAAAAAAAAATATATTTAAATATACTAAATAATTATACCTATCTAGTTTTCTCGTTGCAATGTGATAAAGGTTTCTTCTATTAGCAACTCTATGGAAATTTGTACCGATACAATCCGAGCCGCCGGTTATATGTTAATAAGAAAACACTGTCTTAATAAGAGACCGTGGTAGGCGGGCCAGTAGGTAGCCTAAATTTCATGTGAATCTTGAAAACATCAGATCTCGCTCTCTCTCTCTCGCTCTCTCTCTCTCTCCCTACTGCATCAGTAGTACTGCTGTACGACGTGAAGAAAGTCGATACATATGCTAAGTTGTTAGGCGACAACTACAGCCGCCTCATTACTGTGCCGCTAGAGTGGATTCGGGGAAAATGACCTCTAAAGTCGGGTCTTTAGAGGTCATTTTGCCAAAAATTGTGAAATACAGATACGTGGCTCGTGCATTTTTAACCACGGTTTATAAAACTATTTTTTACATTACAGATTTATTATTTGATATACTTAAAAAAGTTATTAGACTAAAATTATTGGAAAAATTAAATCTTTTTGGCCAGGGATCGTATCAAACCCTTGAGAAATGAGTCAACCTTTGATAAATCATTCGAAAAAGCGGGACTAAAAATTACCACCAATTTTGAGCCACCACACAAGAGACGCAAATTATCTGAAACTGCTTTAGACGATGAAAAACATCTTTGCGTATTTTTTTATGAAGTAATAGATAATATTACAACTCAAATAGAAGTCAGATTTGTAGATGTCACAACTATTATTTCTTTCTCTAGCTGATTCATCAAAATTTAAAGAATTCCGTCAGGATTTTCCAACTGATCTAATAACTAATTTAACCAGCTTTTATAAAAATACGTTCGATAAACAAAAACTGATCAACGAGCTAGAAGTTATATATTACGACGAACAATTTGAAAAACTAAATGTAGAAGCAATTTTAAACAATTTTGTGGTTAACGATTTTCGAAAAATATTTATCGAGGCTTATAAACTATTTGTTTTAATCGCGACAATTCTAGTAACAAGTACCTCAGTTGAGAGAAATGTTACTTGTTTAAACTGTATTAAAACTTACAGCATAATTTCGATGAAGAATGACCGCTAATCAACTCTTGCACTTATTTCGATAGAAAAAGAGTTGTTATGTTTTCTCCAAGATCAAGATTCAGATGAATTTGCGAATAATATACTAAATAAATTCTCATTAATAAAAGACGTATAAATTTAATTTATAAAAAGTAACTGTTATTTTCAAACGAGGTTGGGTTATGGTCAAGCTGTGAGGGAAGGAGGAGGCCTACGTCGCGTAAATTAACTATATTGAAGTAATACCAATTTAAATACACACGCGCAGACATTTTCTTATTTTTATAAATTATTTAAGCGGAATATGCTTTGCAATTCAGAATTCCTCTAAACTATATTCATTCACCATTCCTTTAAACTATATCCAATTAATGCAGGAGTTCCTCAAGGTTCAGCCTTAGCCCCTACTTTGTTTCTTCTCCACATCAATGACCTCCTCTCTAGCACATCCAACCCAGTTCACAGTTACGCGGACGACAGCACCTTCCACTCAAATATACAATATTCTAAGCCTGTTTCTTTGGCCCAACTAGATGAGGATCGTAGACACATGGAGGGTTCTGTCTCCGTGGATCTCCAAAAAATATTAGATTGGGGAAGTAGAAATCTTGTACAATTCAACCCCACCAAATCTCAGTCTTGCTTTCTTTCTCATAAAAGATACACCAGCCCTAGAACCATCACAATGAACAACCAAGTTATTCAAAGTAATGAATCCTTTTCACTTGTTGGCATTTCTCTGGATCGAAATTTCAATTGGCACCAACATGTCACATCAATTGCAGAAGCGGCTGCTAAGAAATTAGGTTTCCTCTTCCGGGCTCGCAAATACTTTTCACCAGCTAATCTCTATGCCTTATATACTTCACAAATAAGGCCAAACCTCGAATACTTCTCCCACATCTGGGGTGCTACTGCCACTTCTACACTCGCTATCCTGGACTCCATGCAGAAGAGAGCTATACGTCTCATTGGTGACCCCATCCTCACCCAAAGGCTGCCAACCCTTGCCCACCGACGTGCCATTTATGACCTCTCTCTCTTTTATAGATATCTGCACGGGCAGTGCTAAGAGGGGCTTTCTTCCATAGTTCCTCCACCTGCTGCCCCCAACAGATCTACCAGGGGAACAGAGCGAATGCACCCTTTTACTGTCCAGGTCACCAGACATAGAACATCTTGTTATGCCCGCTCTTTTGTCCCGAGGACTTCCAAGTTGTGGAATTCCTTCCTGGCGCATGTTTTTCCTTCTCCTCCGAACCTCCAAACCTTCAAGTCCAGAATTAACAAGTTGCCTCTTTCCTCCTTGTTGATACCCACGGTACGATAGTATTTAGGCTGTAAGCCCTCGTGGTGTGTTGTTGAAATAAAATAAAAATTCGCGGCACTGTCGCCTACCCAAGCCAGAGGGGCACCAGCCGCCACTGTACTGAACACCTGGATACTCAAGAGCAAACTGAAGCACGTCTTACCTCTAAGACAACTAATTTTTGAATTAGCCTAAGAGTGTGTGTACGACAATTTATAGATGTTGATACCACTCTACGGTTTAAAACTGTATTTGGTAATATATTTTTCACACGTCTTAATTAATGTACTTAACTAATAAATAAAACACATGTATTCAGTTTATGTATATTTATTAACAAACAGGTTTACGATATATATATATATATATATATATATATATATATATATATATATATATATATATATATATATATATATATATATATATATTTAATTACAGTGTTATATTTAAAATAAAAGTACATCAACATAAATATAGTTAGATATACAAGAAAACCAGTTGATATAAACATAGAAATATAATTTGAAGTGAACCGATATGAATCAGTTAATATGAGGGTTCTCCAATCAGATGTCTCATCGCAGGTGCCATTATCAAACAGGAACATAAGTTTATAACGCACCATATCACTCTTAATTTTGGATATGTTGTATGTTGAGACTTCAAACATCTCATCGTTGTTTAGGCATGTTGTTGTAAGACTAAACATTTTCATACAGTTATCGTTATCGAAACAAATTCTCACTTCTGTTACATTTGGTGGTTTGTACATATAAAACATATTTTGACATAGTGCTGTCAGGATGATGAAACTTGTTTTTAAGTGGTCCATTGTTTATCGTGTGTATTTCTTTAAAACGATTAAGTACTTGCTTCTTTGCAAAGTCTAAGCAGTCTAACATGCAAACTCGGAATGATGGTTCATGATATTTTAACATAATATTTATAAGCTTCACCATTTCATCGTCACACGGCAGCTCCTTCTTATTAACACATTTGAGAACACCAGAAACACAATAAAGGAAATCACTAAGTCGAATATCAAAGTTAAAATTACTTAGAAACTTCACCTTTTCGTTGATGATTTCAACCAGATCTAGTAGCTGTTGAACTGCATCTTCGGTTAAATAAAAAGTAGTAGAATCATCTGCGATTGATATACCTTTACGGTTTAATATTGTAATAGGATTGACGGTACATACTCCAATATTTTCAGGTTCAATATTATTACCTTTGGTAAAGTATTCTTCAGCTGCTTTTGTCAGTGATGAAATAAAATAATCCCATTCCCATGAGCCAGATGAGATTGCTAGATTTAGATTTGGTGGATACGGTTTTGTATTTACAATCTTAATTATTGGAATAAATCCAGCAGCTTTTGATATACAAATTGCAACACCTAGAGATGAATTAACAGTATACCTTGTTTTTAGCAGCATTCTACTTTCTTGCTTAATCTTACTAATATTCTCTCGCAGAGCTGCATCAATTTGACTCAAATAACAATCTTCACAAACACCGTTATTAGCAGGTCTGATGATCTCAGGACCATCATTTTCGTCTATGTCATACCGTTTTCTCTTATGTTCTGGTTCTGTGACTCCAGAATCATTACTACCCATACAGCACAAGATATTCTCAGAACATTCTCACAACGTGACAACGTTATTTTTTCAGAATATTTGTTTCGGAATGTTCTAATAACATTTATGGAAGGTCAATGTGCCGCCTTGAATGTTCTGAGTACATCCATTCACATCACATCCTAAGAACATTTTTCATCAATATACTGCGAATATACTTATAGACCATTATTCAGAATATTCGCTGACTATGTGCTCGAGATGTCCCCATAATATTAAAAATAACTTTAGGATTTAATGAAAAAGATTGATAATAATAATGAGTATGGTAGGTATATAGCGGTAATAATTCTAATAGATACCTTATAATAGGTAACTATTTTGCATATTTGATTCTGTTACCATTAGGATTCATTTACGCAATAATGTGCTAATATAATATACTACAATTACGTTTTGAAAATTCAATAATTTATTTTTGTAAATTAGAAATATAATATACTATTTATTTCATATATAAGTAATAAAGGTACACCTATATTGACAAACTATAGATGAAACATTTGCACAATTTACAGTTCGGAATGGAAACTAACCTTTTTACACTCTGCTTTGATGACTTTGAGGAATGGAAAATGCATAAATAGAAAATATTTGTATATCCGCGCCAACATAAACCGTACTCTGCATTTGCGCAAAGATTCTTACTGCAAACTTGACGACTGCAAGACGCCAGACGCATGACTACAGCAAGACAATGAATGACATAATGACGTGAGAACTAGTTTCGGGTTTGGTTTTAGCGTTTAGTGAGTGATATTCTGTCCTCTGTCCAATTTAGAAATTAGCATATTATAACTCATTTGGGTTTGCTTTTCACATAAGTTACGTTACCTAAAAGGTAAGCTTACTGTTTTAGAATTACCAATCGTTTCATAACCTACTATCAAGTTCGCTTTTTACACCTTTTTACACTGCTATTTATATATAATGACTTCTCTTTTTTCTCACACAACATGTGCGTTTAGATATTCTCATTTGTCCTATTGCTTACATACATGTCAAATTATGTTCTTGTAGCTTCTTTATACATTCTAAACATGTATTCTTTACTGTTTCAGCTTACATCAGTTACACCGAAAATATAAATTGCTGCAGTACCTCTACAATGTTGATGCTCACAATCGCTTCTCTGTACATCATCCCTAAGGATTGTGGTTTGCTTTCGACTTCCACAGAAGGTATGTTACCCGAAGAAATTAAGTACGACTCAGCTCCTGTTTTTCTGATTTAGATTTGGTGGATACGGTTTTGTATTTATAATCTTAATTATTGGAATAAATCCAGCAGCTTTTGATATACAAATTGCAACACCTAGATATGGATTAACAGTATACCAGAGCTACATCAATTTGACTCAAATAACAATCTTCACAAACATCGTTATTAGCAGGTCTGATGATCTCAGGATCATCATTTTCGTCTATATCATACCGTTTTCTCTTATGTTCTGGTTCTGTGACTCCAGAATCATTACTATATCATCGTACATCTGTTCTGAGGTGTTGCTCAATCAGTGCCACAGTAATAAGATGACATGGAAAGATCAACGGTTAAAACTATAAAAACTAAATAAAGAAAATTGAACTGAAAATATCAGCCTTTAAGCATACGCCGCTGTGGTGACTGGGAGCGATAGCGGGGAGCTCGATACACAACGGGTCATTAACCCTCCAAGCGAACCAAATTGTTTATGCTAATGCGTCCCCCATATGGTTAGGATTAAACTCAGCCGTGTGACCTCCGTAGAGAAAGGCGCCAGGGTGTCTGTGCAGTATGTCTGTTCCACTGTACTTGTCAAATGGGAAGCTTTGTCAAATAGATTAAGTGTTTGCGAATTTTTTGCGTTTTTCTTCACAATGTCCCGACGCCATAGTAAGAACCAACATAACCTGCTCCTGCCCTAGACTTTCACGCCTCAATATATTTATTCTGATAACCCAGGAAATTAGTCATCCTTAGTAAGCAAAAGTAGAAGCCTTTATTATATATTTTCCATTGTAAATCACTTTTGTGAAATAAAGAAAATTAAGAACAGGGTAGGGTTATTTCAATATATATATATATATATATATATATATATATATATATATATATATATATATATATATATATATATATATATATATATATATATATATATATATATATATATATATATATATATATATATATATTCTTATATATAGTACTAAACTTACTAATTTTCGCTTAATTCTAACTCTATTTGATTTCTAAATATATGTAACATATTCTCCATGAAATAAACTTGCTTTTAGTACTGATTACAGTCACTTCTGCACTCTTTTTATACCTTAGTTATGCAAAATGGATGTCTCTTGCATTTCTTTTAGAACAGTACACTTTGGGAGACTTTACACCCAAAGTTAAAAAAATTTCGCAGTACGTGATTTAATTTGCTTTAGTAGTTTTGTGATATACAAGGATCGGTTGAAAATAAAATGAATGTAAAACGTGAAAATACTTTATACTTGGATTTCAGAAATGTTACCGAAAGCCCACAACATGTTATGATACATCGTTTTATCAGGTATAGCCTTAAATTTACTTGCGACAAAGTGATTTGTATTCAAATATAACATATCTAGGCAAATATTTTTATAAAGCTAATACCAAATTGCTAGTTGAGAAAACAATAAGAAAGTGCGAAGAAGAGGGTC
Organism: Tillus elongatus; assembly: GCA_964006375.1. Lineage (NCBI taxonomy): Eukaryota > Metazoa > Arthropoda > Insecta > Coleoptera > Cleridae > Tillus > Tillus elongatus. Next base: position 100,095,604 of record OZ023265.1, on the reverse strand, counting down.
AAAACGATTAGTAATGAAAAATAGAAAGGCCATGAAGATTTTTATGCCTGTGAAAGCGGGGTAAGAGTTGTGTGCATGTCCATGAGGCAGACGATACCGTCATATCTAAAAATTCAAGGCTATACGTCTCTGGTAACATCTGCAAGCCAAATAAAGACCTGCATGATCTGCGATGAGCCTGGTCACATTAAAAGAGACTGCCCGAACAGAATCGTAAACAGAATGAACCAGATAAGAAGACTATAATAATAATAATAATTACTATAATGTACTCAACGATATTAAACATAAGATGAACACTAGAGAAAAAAATATACGTGGAATTTAGAGAAATCAAACTTACTATACAAAATATAAAATAAAATTATTTAAATAACATGTATAGCGACAACGTCAGAAAAACGGTTCACGATAAACAACAGCTATATGAATTGATGAATGAATGAAAAGCACATAAAGCAATGACAATCTCCTCCATACATGATGAACGAAGTCGGCCATTTAGCATCCATAGGGATATCATGCATTACAAAACACAATCAGTCAAAAAGAAATTCATGAAAACCCCAATAAAACAGAATGATTTAAAATGCCTTTTACAGTATGCCTCCAAAAAATCAAGCAATGGTATCACCCATAAGTAATACCGAACTGAAAACAGTAATTTCTTAACGTAAATCTAAAAAAACGCCAGGTCCTCATGGGATATCATAAGAATTTTATAAAGTATTCTATGAAAAATTAGAGGAATTTTTACTGCCTATACTTAATAGTATTTTACTCAATGTCAACAGCAGTATAGAAACCCTTGCTGATAGAATTATGATTTTTATACCAAAATCAAATGAACCAAAAACAATTGACGATTATAGAAAAATAACCTTGTCCAACTCAGACTATAAAATACGTAGGAAAATAATGGCAAAAAGACTCGAAAACATTTTAGATAAATTAGTAATAAACAAACCTGTGGTCCTTTGAAATCAATTTTCCAGATTCTAATGATCATCAGAGATATCATCGCTGAGAAAGAATCAGACACAGAGGCTAGTGCGATTCTTAGCATTGATTTTGAACAGACTTTTGATCGACTATCGTATGATTATATCTGGAGTATCATTGTAAAGCAAAATGTTCATCCACAGATCGTCGATTTAATAAAAAGAAAATATAAAGTAAACCGTACAAAATTGATGGTAAATGGCTATTTAACCGAATTTATACCAATAAGATCAGGAGTAAGACAAAGATGTCCCATATCTATGATAATCTTTTGCTTAGCAATGGAACCTTTTATAAACCTTTGTCATTTCGTGCGGCAAGGAATTTCCATCAATAACCAGATTATAAAAGTTATTGCATCTGCTGACGACATTTACGTAATGATTAGAAATCAGCTTGATATCACTAACATTGAAAAAGTTCTAAAGATATTTGAAAATGCATCTAACAGCAAAGTAAACAGGATTAAGTCAAATATTTTAATATTAGACAACAGCGCGAATGTGGAACAAAGACATCAGATAAAAGTTGCATTTGCCCAGAAATCAGAATGAAAGATTCTCGGTATTATATCTACTTGTAAAACTGCAATGACCATAGAGAAAAACTGGGAAAAGATCAGTCTAAATATTAAAGTTAACCTAGTAAAAGAGAAAATGATCCACTTCGATATCATAAAATAATATGGTATATAAATCATTATGTGTTGTCCAAAGTATGGTATGCATGTCAAATCTTGCCATTTAGTCACAAATATAGTCAGAGAATAGCTCAGGCAATAGGAAAATTCCTTTGGTGGGGTGAGCTATATAAAGTTTCTCGCACACTGTTGTATCTACCCACATATAGAGGAGGCCTTTCACTCATAAATATTGAGGATAATGCGACTGCACTTTTTATCAAAACACAGTTTATTTCGTGCTCAATTAAAACAAACAAAACTGAGTATGACCATGTCGTGAATTGCATTTTTGACAATCCTATGATCGCAAGAAAAAAGTTTACCATGCTTAGAAAAATATTTGACAAGCTGCAGGGAAAAAGAATAACACGAGATGATAATGTAACAACACGGGAACTATATTGTGAATTCTTATTAGATAGAGACGTAAGCCCAAGTATTGACACAAAATACCCCAACGTAAAATGGAGCGAGGTGTGGAGTGCGATAAACACCAAATTTATCAAAACAGAATGGAGATCTTCGATCTACAAAGTGATGAACGAAGCATGTACAACGAAAGAAAAAATGTTCAGGCACAGCTTAACATATAATGGGAGGTGTTTGCAGTGCAACAGTGTAGAAGACATACAACACCAACTAGAAAAGTAAGGTAAAGCTGAGGGAAACTGGGAGTGGGTAAAAAATAAAGTAATAAATATTTTTAAAACTCATGGTGTCAGCGAAAACATATATCAAAATCTGACTACTGACTGCAAGACAAAAGGAAAAGATAAAGATGCTTGGCTGTGGTTCGTTTGTGGTAACGTGTTTGCAAGTGAAACAGTATAAGTTGGAAGATATCAGCCGAAAATTATTTTGCCTTTAGTAATTTTTGTTTTTCGATGTAAGCGTTTATGTTAAGTTTATACATTTTATCTTTATTTCACATTGTGACATATTCAGTTTGCTGAGTAAAATATTTTAGGAAAAAACTATTCCCATATTTCTTTAATTATTCAATTTTTCTAACATCTTTCCAAATTCTATTTAGCTCAAAAAATTCCTCGTAAAATCATCTGTCTTTTAATGTATATTAATCTTAACTTAACAACCTATTACATAACCGAAATAATTTCTACACAAAAATAGTTCATTATTTTTCCATTTATTGTCCAGTTTTCTCGCTGTAAATATTTAATTTCGTAGCAAAAAAGTTCTTTATTGTCCCATTATTATTCATGCACAATCAATAGACTTTATCTATTAAGTTTGCCTTAGTTCACTTGTTGCAGATGCATTATTTGCATTAATTATGGAAACAATTTATAGGCTCTTGCATTTTAACAACTGTCTTTATGTCAACATACACACAACAATTTTCCATCTATCTTTTTTATCTAAACCTTTTCTGGGAATTATCACTCAGTAAGTGAGAAATGGTCTGTTTATTGTGAACTTTGTACATATTTAGATTCTTTAACATTTGGTGAATACTTCTTTTACCTGTTTCTATATATTTTCTACCCCATTTCCATATCTTATTACTTTATACCTATTTAGCTGTTCTTACTTGACATGCACGTGTTATGTAAGTTCCTTTTTTAATTAAATTATTCAGTATTTTTCAGGTTTTATAATTACCTTTTCTTATATCGTATAAAATGTTTCTAGTTTGTATTTTAACTAAATAGTTTTATTTGAAAAATTATCTATTCATATTTTAAAGCTCAATTATACTTTATATAACAATATATATATATATATATATATATATATATATATATATATATATATATATATATATATATATATATATATATATATATATATATATATATATATATATATATATATATATATATTGTTATGTTTAAGCCCCTAATTATTTTAATTTAAGTTCTATAATATTTATATATTATATATAATGCCCCACGATTGGGCGTCAATTGAAATGGTATTCTTGGGTATTAAATGGTTTATATAAGTTTTATATAGTTATGTTGTTATTTTAATGACAGTATATAGTTAGTTTTAGATCACCCTGTGTATTATTGTTAGATTAAGAATAGTTGACTATGTGAATATGTTTAATTTTGATTTCAAGTTTATTATATATATATATATATATATATATATATATATATATAATATATATATATATATATATATATATTAATTGGACAATAATACACACAGTTTACACTCAATATCTATGCTCAAATTATGTAAATCTTATGTTTAATTTTGTGTACTGAGGTGTTTATTAATAAAAGATTAAATCTCAGGGTTTTTCTATCATTTAAATCCTTGTGTATTTCTGTGTACTGTGTAAAGTTAGTGGTCTACACTTTGCCTCTGTTATATTAGCATTAAACACAGATATAAATATAAATATTATACTTGCCCTAGTAATTGATACTTATTCTGCTCAGCTTTTAGACTATATGTCTCAGTTAGTCGGTTCCAATTGATAGATGGTGCTATATGTCATCAATTCCTATATATTACAAATATATTCCCAAATAAATCCGTCAAAAACTTTAAAATTTAACAAATGATTTTATTTAAATTTGATTATAAATTCTAGAATTTTTCTTACTGGATCCTCTACTGTTTAAAATTAATAACAAATTTGTATTTATTTGAGTGACAGGATTTTACAATTGTTTTAATTTCATAAGAAATGTGGACAAAACTTATTACTTCTGTTTTACTTTGCTACACTATCCGCCCTCTATGAGTTTGCTTGTAAAACACTATGGGAATTTGGTTGAAATTTAAATTTATATGTGGTTCTGTTATTACCATAACATTTTATTTCTCAACAAAAGATGGATCGTTTGTCTCGAGTAATATGTAGAAGAAACTTGCTTCAATTGTGTTTAAAATAAACTATGTGAATTTTTCGGTATTTGGGGTCTTGACGATTGCTGTTACAGGTAATTTTGATTCATATCACCATATACTCATTGCTTCTCGTGATTTCTTGGCTGGAAACCTCGAATGGACTTCTTGTTATACTTGTTGGACACATTGGGCACCGTTTACACACAAAAATTCATAATTCTTCGGCACAGTAAAAATGACGCTCTCTTCTCGACGTTCAGTAAACAACCATCGTCTCTTAAACGGAAAACAGATATTCTCTTCGATAGTCTGGAACCCCATGTCCGTTTCCGGTGTTTTAAGTCATAGCTGGCTGTCTGGAAATTATTTTCAACATTTTAATTTTGTTCCTGAGCTGCATACATTGACAACTAGTATTGTACGGAAAATTACCGTTGCTTTGGCTCTTGACAGATAAGTCTATCTTAGATATCCGTCAAATTCAAATCCTTCACTCAAATGCCATTTACAAACATGACATTTGGATAACCTAACTAATTACACATGTAAGCAATGACTTTTACCGTAACTAAAACACTTTTAAATATTCATTCTGGCTTTGAAAGTCTCTTTTAAAAAAACCACTGTTGTCCTTGTTAATGTTCATCTCTACTTAATATTATACAGAGTGTTTTTAATACATTTTTGTTTTTACGTTATGTAAGTAAAATCTTTTGACATTTTTAATTGGTTTGAAATTAACCTGTTTTTTTTAAATTCTCGCTATTCATATACCTTTAGGTGTAGCTTATTATTTTTTATTAAAATTGCTCCATATTATATAGGTTATATATTATTAATTTTCAACAATGACTTAAATGAAACATTTATTTTTCAGCTTATTGATATTTCATATATTCAGTACTAAATAATAGCAGCAAAGAATATGTCTGTTGACAATGTGTTGTTATTCATGGTTTTCACGTGTCTAGTATGATGTAATATGGATGATTGTATCGGAATGGCTTTGGATATTTACTGACAGGAAATACAATTTACAAAAAGAGTACTTTCACATTTCGTGCAAACTGTAAGTATTGTTTTAAACTCTTTATCACTTCAATTCCCCAAATAATTGATTGCTATGAGGAGATTTATCTCAGAACAGCATCATTTATTTTATGATTATTTAATAATTTTTATTTTGTTTTAGGTGGACTAAATCTTCAAGATTTATACATATTTGACAAGGTGTTTTATATGATCAACCCACTGATGGCTGTCACTGGTTTTATAATGCCCATTATTATACAGGGTCTACAATTATTGGTGTCCGTCAACATGTACGAGGTCCAGTTCAAAAATGTGGTGTCGTGAAGTGTTTAAGGCCTTTATCTAAAAACTGTGCTTCGTTTGTTTAAGTGCTTTTAAAATGTATGTGTCAAGTTGATGTGTCGTTCTTCTGGGATTTCTTCTATATATATATATATATATATATATATATATATATATATATATATATATATATATATATATATATATATATATATATATATATATATATATATAGCCTTTTTTACTGTCACGTTTGCCTAAGTAACGTTCGACTTAGTTATTAAGTTGCATGCTATAAGACATGCCATCAACGTCCAATAAAAAAAACGTTGTTAATTGACTGTCAAGGCTAATTTTAGTTTTAAGTTTCCCCACAAATTGAGTAAGAACTCATCTCTTGCTTTTTAATTCCTCGTTGCTTTATCTCTTAGCTTTTTAGGTTTATAAAATATAATCCTGGTTTTGCTTTCTAATTTACCCCCCTGATTGTCATTTTTCATTCTGCACTTGCTAATTATCAATCTACCCAAACTTGTATATTTTATTTTGGTACATCCGCGACTTGTTTCTCTTTTATTTAAGGTTTTCGTATTTTCACATTTGGTTTTCTCGGGCCCTCTGTTCATTCGTTTCTTCTCATCAATGTACAATGACGTTCTATTCTATTCAAATTCCCTTTCTCGGATTAGCAGCTTTTTATAAATATCTTCTCCATCTGGTATATATATATATATATATATATATATATATATATATATATATATATATATATATATATATATATATATATATATATATTGTAATATTTCTACCCCACCGTACTTTTTTTAACAAATAAATAAATAACCCTCGTTGTATAAATATACTAGTGCTGCAGCGAGCACCAGAAATGAGAATATTAAATAAGTAAATTGCTCAGTTCCTTTCATCACAATGCATTGACTCTACTTACGGTATGTTATATAGCGATGAAGGAACCCGAGACTCACCTACCTTGTTAAGCTCTTTCACCTGCCGCTTTCTGGGTCACTGCGGTGATTATTTAGCGCTTGTTCGTCTAGTGGGGTTCTACGTCGTAATTACAAAGCTCAAGCCATGGTATTGGAGAATTGCGGGAGGAAAGAAAACGCAATCGTTCATTGAAACTAAGTTTATTGAGCACAGTGCCAATACTTAACAGAATACAAGAGGTGAATTGCGAGTCAGACGCTTTGGCGTCGCCTGTAAACAGCTGATTACAAACAAGGCACCCACTGCATAAAATGTCAACCCTAACCAATGCAGCAGTTAAGCCAGCTAGACAGCCCGGCGCATCTTTAAAACAGATGCTTCTGAACTAAACCCCCCTTATCGCTACTACCAGCTGTGGTATGCAGCACCCGCTTTCACTCTCGAAGGTAAATGGCCGAGGATGCCCACCAGGGTCAACAACTCTGTATGTCTGTTCCAGTGGCGTGCCGATTATAGATTGATAATTTACGTAATATTTAAATTTCGTTTTCAGATTTTTCTTTATGTTTCATTTTCACTTTTGTGGTTTTTGGTTTTACTGAAAACAAGACACACAATACAGCGCAAGCCTGGTACTCATCTGCTCGGCGTATTACACACTTCCCTTCACGTCAATGCATTAATGTTCATTTTTCACGACTTGGAATATTACACATCTAGGCTGCCTTTCCCACTTTCCATGATGCCTAATAGGTTTTGTTACGCGTGGCGCTTTTTGGCATGGCCTATAGGTCTTTTTGTATCGGAAATTGCCACTTCAAGAAACGGGAAATTCGCCCAGGCGTCATTTGCCTCACACAGAAAGATTACCCTGCACGCTGCACTGTACGTGATGGGAAGGTCATCCTATGGGTTTATGTTTTCCAAAAGCTCGACTCTACAGATGAGAATAACCCTAGACTCCCGTTCACTTCCCTTCATGCGGAAAACATATACGCGACTTAACTTTACGGTTAAGACGTTTGAATTTTGAAAACAATTTATTTACTACTTTAAACAATCAATACTTAATACAAAAATGGATATAATAAAATAATGATAAATGTAACGATCAACATACAAGTGATCTTAAGTCTAGCATGCGATGTGCAGAGTCTAACGACTCGGAACCAAAATGAACGGTTGTATCCTTGTGAGCAGCCTATTTATACACTACACTCCAGGCGTGGCACTATTGTCTATGGAGGTGACAATGGATCTGCTGATGTAGATTCTCACGAGTGATATTCCGTCCAACTTGCTAATCTGAGCCTGCATACTTGCGAGCTCCTCCAAGTCTACTGCTGACTTGACGGTCCCGACTGTGGGAAGGCAACTTTGTATCATAAAGGCCCATTGTTGGGGCTCCATTTATATCCTTCCCTTTTGAAAGAACGAAGCTATGGTTTGTTCCGGATTTTAAAGGGAAATCCGGGTTCGGTGTTTCTTGGCCTGTTTTCCTTGTGTTCTTTTGTTGTTCCTCGTTTCTTCAACCTCATTCGGACGGCTATTGTTGTTATTGCTATTATGGCAGCTACGTATAATAGTATGGTCTATATACTCAGGTGATTGATCGGTATCTTTATTGGTCCTGGTATAGTCTGTTTAATATTCTGAAGTTGTGGTTGGATTTGATTGATGTTATGTAGCTGTACGTTTTCTAGTGATAGTTCAGGTACCTTTTCTTGACTCATGTGATCTGAAATGGGGGTTTCTAATTTAGGCCGATTGAATAGCTGTTGTGTTTCTGCTGTTGTTGGGCCGGTCTTGTAAGATCTTGGTGCCTAATCTCAATTGGCAATTTGGTTGAAGGTTGACTAACTTGGTACCTTTGATTATGTTGGTCCACTCCTGTTCCTGGCAAGTTATTCTGGCGTTAGTTTATTCGGGAGCTATAACTATGTTTTGACTGGTTCCATATCTCGAAACTGTGGTTTTATTAATTTTAAGTAATTCTTGATTACAATTGTTGATAGGTTTTTGAAATTTGATTAGTTTGATTTCACATGGGTTTTGATCATTCATGGTTGTTGGATTGTCGTCTTTGCAAAAATATATCTGGTTCTTTAAATTTTAACACTCTTCATTACGATAGGCATATTGTTTACTGCTTAGGATCAGGTATTTGGTTCTAGGAATTATCATGGTAAAAGTGTGTGTATTTCTAGGGACAGGTAATGTGTATAATTGATAATAATCATACTCTGATTCGTCTACTAGAGGTATCTCTAATTGAAAAATAATTTGGAAATTGTTTTGAACTCCTTTTATATAAAATATTTTTTCGTATAGATTTAGATCTGTGGTTATTATTAATCTTGCATTTGTTACATAGTTTTGTATTTTATTGATTTCTTTTATTATAAATTTTGGCTTTAATATTGATGTGTGACAGATTCCCATCTTTGAAAAAGTGATTGTATTTTCAGTTGTTAGTGCTAGTTCTTGAATATTGTTTAATAACTGGCCTCGCTGTGTGAGTAATTCTAGAATTTTTATGCGATGGTAGTGAGTTAGTTGTTCACTGCTAAGATTATCTATTGTATTACCTAATTCATTTATTCTATTCACTATTGTGTCTTGGTTGTGACTCAACCCTACTATTGTCCTATTGAACTCTACTATTGCCTCGAGTATGACCGAATTCTGGGACCTAAAAAGTTCATGGATTTTATTTTGGTCTGTCGTTAAGACTTTTATTACATGATAAATGCGTTCACCATCTTGTGAATCGAGATTCCCTGTGATCGATTTAAATATAGAACCTAGTCCGTTTATCATGCCACGTTTCTGTCGATTAAAAATATTCTTATTTGGAAAAACCCTGTAAAATATATCATCTACGTTGTCTATGGTGAAATTCAATGTCAATATGAAATTATGATATTCAGAATGGTAATCGTTCGTCATGAATGTAACTGTGTCGGCGTAGTGTCTTTTTATTTGGTTGCAGTCCTTATGTAATTGTGTCAAGTTATGTATGTGTATCCAATTCCAACTGCTAGTCTCAGTGTATGCTTTGCCTATTTTCTTTGGTAGCATGCCTGGATTGTCTGTCAAGTCTTGTATTTGGGCGGTTATTCCCGTTGTAAGGAACCTGCAATACGTACATTTCTTAACTGTGCTATAGTCTGTTCGTCATTTTTATGGTTTATTAAAATAGCCTTATTATGTTCTAATGATGAGATTATTGAGTACGGACCTGAAAATGGATTTTTATGTTTTTATGAAATCTTCGTGGTTTCTTTTTATAGACAATATCACCTTTGAATGGTTGGTTCGTGTTTTTATTTGTCCTTTGTAATGTTTTTATTTTCGAATTCTCTATCCGGCTTCTTATTGTTTCGTAAATAATTTGCATTAAGTCCTTATGTTGTACGTTGTATTCTTGCGGGTCATAGTCAAACATTTCTAGTATGTAGTCAAATATTAAATCGAAAGGTGGTTTTAGTGTCTGTGAATGTATCGTCGATTTGTAAGCAAATATACAGTATGGTATTAAGTCTATGGGTTTCATATTTGTAAATTTCATTTTAAATAATCGATAATGTTCTATAATCGTGCTGTGAAATCTTTCGATTGGTCCGTGTGATGTTGGGTTTTGCGGTGTTGTTATATGTAACTCTATCTGATATGTTTCCGATAGTTTTTTAATTACCTGGTTTGAAAACTCCGTACCTGGGTCTGAGATCATTGTTTACACGCTCCATATTGTGACAAGTATTTGATTAGGTTTTTAGCAATTTCGGTTGCACTCTTACTTTTTATCGGAAATGCTTGGCCAAATTTACTAAACGGATATATTATTGTTAGGAAGATAGTTTGTTTAATTTGGAATGTGTCTATCTGTAGTATTTCTAATGGTTTGGATGCTGTGGGGGTGTGTTCCAATGCTATTTTTACAGGGTTCCTATTGTACTTGCATGTTTTGCATAATTCGCAGTTTCGTACATACTCTTCTATATGTTTCTTTAAGTTGGGATAGTAGTATGTTTTTTTCATCCTCAGGTAGGTTTCTTCCGCTCCCAGATGATGACTCTTACCCTCATGGTATTTCATTACTGTCTCTGTTAACTCGTCCTCGTTAATTTCATTCCTAATTTCCAGACATCTATAAAGTTTGGGTGATTCTACGTTATTAAAGTTTTTATTGATTGCCTAACTTACCAGTTCGTAATCTTGTTCATTTACAAAAATGCAGTAATATTTCCTCTGTAGTAAACAATATTCTTTTATAAATTTCTCTATGATCAGGTTCATTTAAAGTTTGCATATATGAAATTCCTTTTGTCCCTTCTGACTGAGAATATGTCTGGTTTGTCGGCATTTTTAAAAACTATCTGATTAGTTTTGCTGTTAACGATTTCTTCCTCGAGTATCGGTATACCCGGTGCTGAGTATGAGCCCGCATTTGAATTTGCTGTTTCGTCATCGTCAGTCTCTATTATTTCTTCCTCTTCGTCAATATTATTGGCCATTGATTGGTTGTCAATATCCACTGGGTTTATTTCTACTCGGGAAAGTGCATCTGCTGCGCAGTTTAACTTTCCTTTCTTGTACTCAATTTTCAATTCATATTCCTCTAGTTTAAATCTCCAACAGATCAATTTTGAGTTTGGTTGTTTCAAAGAAAACAGCCATTTTAAAGGTTTATGGTCTGTATAGATGGTGGTCCGTACAAGTATGGTCTGAAATAAGTCGTTGCCCACACGGTGGCTAGTAATTCTTTCTCTATCGTGCTGTATCTGAATTCGGTGTCATTTAATGTACGGCTGGCGTAAGCTATCGGGTGATCCGAATTTGGTTCGCCCTGGTTCAATATTCCGGCTATCGCTACATTTGAAGCGTCGGTTGTTAATATAAAATCTTTGTAAAAGTCTGGTGGTATTAACACAGGTGCATTCATTAAAATGTCTTTGCATGATTCAAATGCCTCAATATATTCTTCATCGTTAACGTTTATCTTAGAGTTTTTCCTTAAACATTTGGTTAGTGGTTTCGTGACGTGTGCGAAGTTCTCTATGAATTTACGATAGTATCCCACTGGTCCTAGGAATGATTTAATTTCCTTAGGGGTTTTAGGTATTGGGAATTTCTTTATTGCGTCCAGTTTCTTTGGGTTCGGACGAATCCCGTCTGGGCTGACCACGTGTCCTAAAAACTCGGCTTCCTTCTTTAGGAAATCGCTTTTGTCTAGCTGGATCTTTAAGTTGCTTTGTCTGAAGCGCTCAAATACTAGTTTTAGTTTCTCAATGTGTTCCTGTAATGATGTGAAGAAAAGTATGACGTCATCCATATATACAAGGCATGTTTGTCCAATTAGGCCCTCTAATACGTCCTGCATGAGCCTACAAAAGGTTGCTGGAGCCCCGGATAACCCGAACGGCATTCTGGTGTTCTCCCAATGGCCTGTATCAGTGGTAAACGCTGTTTTTTATGTCCCTGGCGTCAATTTCAATTTGGTGATATCCAGAGATCAAAGCGATCGTCGAAAAATATTGGGCTCGACCAATTTTGTCCGGTATTTCGTCTATTATGGGAATTGGGTGTCTGTCCGGTATTGTTTTCTCATTTAGTTTCTTATAGTACACCACAATTCTCCATTTTTGTTTATTTGACTTGTCCATTTTTTCGATATAACCCAAATAGGTGAGCTATATGGGCTGTGGCTTTTCCTAATGATTTTCTGTTTCAGCATGTCATTTATTTGTCTGTCTACTTCAGGTTTATGTACGTAATATCTATATAATTTGGAATGGACGGGTGTGTCGTCCTTATTCTATGTTTTATCGCATTGGTGTGCGTCAATGGTTCGTTTTTATTCAAAAAGATGTCCTGATATTCCGATAATAAACTAAATAATAATTGTTTTTCCTCATAGTTTAAGTCGTCTGTATCTATTTGTTCAATTATTGCGTCTTCATTGTTAATTCGTTTTTGATTACCCCCCCCCCCCCCGTATTGTGGGTGTTTAAATGATTAATATGAACTGCACGAGAAATGCTATTATGTTTAGCGACTGGCTCATATAACCTTTGCATCTGGCTATCTCTGATTTCAGAGGCATATTGTCTGTTTAATCTGCTGACTGGCCTGTTCCGTATCGTATAACCTTCGTGGGTGTTGCTTAATATCTGATTTACTATGTCAAGTTCGTTATTACGTACGAAATATTGTTGGGGTATTATATTATTTAAATCTAAATGTGTTTCGGGTGATAGTAAACCATCTGCTTTGGTTTCTATCTTTACCGATTGATCATCGTGATAATCTGGAAATTTTATTCGTATAATCTTATTACCTATATACAGCTTGTGATTCTTAAAATATATTTTAACTTCATTTAGTTGGAGGAATTCCATCCTCAATAGACCACTGTAATTACTATTGAAATTAAAAGGACAGAATTCTTGTGTCTTATCTAAAATTGAATTAAGCTTAATATTTGCACATTTCGAATGTGCCGAACTTCCATGTGCATGTATGGTAAAATGTTGGGTGAATATGTTCTCTGAAAACTTATAATATGCTACAACAGGATTCAAAAGATTTTTTGAAGATCCCGAATCTAATAAAATTTTACCTTGTATTTCTGTTAATTCTGTATATGGTAATCTACTTAATGCACTAATATTATGTATATCTATTACGGTTCTCGCGTTGAGGGACCTGCAACTGGAAAATTTTGCTGTTGGATATCGTATTCTTCTGCTGGCGAATTTTCATGATTTAGTTCCTCATTTACATAATTTATATCGTAATTTATTTCATTTATATTGTTATCGCTAAATTCCGTGTTATTTACGTGAGCTGCTCGCCTTTGTGGTTGTTGTGACAGTGTCGTATTAGAACTGTCTACTTCCATGGGTTCTTGATAGTTTCTGGTTACGTTGTGATTTATATGGGGTCGTCACGGTTGACTATTGAACTTTGGTCTTCTAAATTGACTCGAGAAATTTTGTCTCGGCACGAATTGTTGATTTTGTCGAGGTTGGAAGTTTGTTTGATTACTTTGAGCATTATTGTTTTGTTAAAACAGTCTGAAATTTTGTTGAAAAGGTCTTTGAAATTGTACGTTATAAAAAGGCGGGTTATTTTGTTTATGGAAAAATATACGGTTCTGTCCTTCCGGTTTATTATTACTGAAATTCTTATATATCGTTTTGTCTCTATAATCGAAATTTTCTTCTGCAAATACAAATTTTAAACCATGTTCTATACTTTCTGGTGACCTACTCTTGAGCACAATACCCATTGGATTGCGTAATCCCAGAGGAATGATTTTAAAGTCTGGTTCTGGTAAATGTCCATTTTAATTAACCGTACACCCTCGTTATGTTCGTTTGCGATTAAATTTGCTATAAGTAGTTGCTCTATATGACGGCATCTGTTAGCGAACTACAGTGCGTCCTCCGCATTACGTTGTTTCAGCGTCAGCATTTCTGCTAATAGACTATTGCCATCTCTCTGGTCGGTGAAATTCTGCACGATTGTACTTCTCAGATCTGCACACGAATTAATTATTTTAGTATTCACGATAAGCCGTGCTGTTCCTGTTAATTTTGTCTGTAAATAATTTAATAAAAAATGATTCATATACAAATTCTCGTTTGCTACGTAGAACTGATTCATGACCAAGTCACAAGACTTTAAAAAGTTGTCTACATTGGTTGGTTGACCATCAAACTCTGGGATAGCCTTAAGGAAATATTCTTTGAATTGGTCTGTCATGTTGCTACTATTACTATCACTATTTAAATTAGAACGATTTACTGTTACGATATTATCGCTAATACTGATCGATCTAAATCTATATTCTATATTAGACAAACTTTGTGATTCTTCTTCTGAATCCGACATATAACATTTCAATACCACACATATACAAAAAATTATATAGGAAATGAAAATGGGATAGCAACAAACTTACCATAATACGATGGTTTCTGCTCTCATTTGGCTCTGCTTGGCCACTGTTTCTGCTCTATCTTGGTTCTGCTTGGCTCGCATTGGTTATTAGTCGTCGAAGCGCTTTAAAATCGATTAGCTTTCGGTTTTCTTACCATTACTAAAGGCTGCGCCACTTAACTTTACGGTTAAGACGTTTGAATTTTTAAAACAATTTATTTACTACTTTAAACAATCAATACTTAATATAAAAATGAATGTAATAAAATAATGATAAATGTAACGATCAACATACAAGTTATCTTAAGTCTAGCACTCGATGTGCAGAGTCTAACTACTCGAAAAAAGAATGAACGGTTGTATCCTTGTGAGCAGCCTATTTATACACTACACTCCAGGCGTGGCACTATTGTCTTTGGAGGTGACAATGGATCGGCTGATGTAGATTCTCACGAGTGATATTCCGTCCAACTTGCTAGTCTGAGACTGCATACTTGCGGGCTCCTCCAAGTCTACTGCTAACTCGACGGTCCTGACTGTGGCAACTTTGTATCATAAAGGCCCATTGTTTGGGCTTCATTTATCTCGCGCGAACTGAAATGATTTATGGACCTCCAGGCTGCCATTTCACACCAATTATGCCTAATTTGTTTGTAAATCGCGTTGACTTTCATGTCATTTTTGCCCTAGGGGTCTTTGTCGGAAATTGGCACTTCATGGAGTGAAACTTCGCTTGGATGTCCCTCGAAGACATAGCTGCGGTTTGGACATTTTACAAAATTTGTCACGCATCAGGGAAAGCAATCCCATGCCATTAAGGGTCATTTACGGACCTTACTAAATTACAAAAATGCATACCACATCATACCAAGGGAATTACTTTGATTTCAAGTTTCAGATTCAGTAACATGTTTCCCTTTCATATTTGGATTCTAGTTTCAGATTCAGTATTTTATTCCAAGAGATATTGCCCTTTCACGTTTCATTTCAAGTTTCAAATTCAATATTTTGTTTCAAGACATATCCCCCCGTATATTCAATTTTAAGCTTCAGATTCAAGATTCTATTTCAGGACATACCTATGAGATTTAAAGTTTCAAAGCATGGAAAGTTTCTGACATTAGATAAAATCTGCATCCGGATTTATTACTTGAATTTATATTCTGTTTATGGTTTGTTGCTTTTAACTCGACAAACATTTAATTAAGCCTCTGGGCCAAATGGGTCTGACTCAAACGGGACAAAGAACAGGACACACAAACATTATTGTCAAACTTAAACTTAGGAAAAACACGATAAGTCGACGGGGCATTTCAAGCTACCCAATCTTTGCTTCAACATCTATCTTATCCGAATTTAGAAACTTATTTTAATGTGAACAAAACAGGACAAAGTATATCTCTAAATTATAATATCAATCAATGCAAACTTACTAGTTATAATTATCATTATTCATATAAAATCAACGTCCGCAGAAATACTGTGACCAAAGGCATCCCTATTCTATTGACACAAAATTTAACTCAAAGTAGTTTAAATATCATTCCCATGCGGACTGCGGATGGCCGCCGTACATCCCTGATCCTAAAATTAACATGATAGTTCAGAATATGAAAAGTCGACTGAGGCAATGGCAGCATGTTTTATGAATGCCTCCCTACTTAAAATATTTCTAGGTAGCACTGCCAAGACACTCAAGCTTAGCTTGAGGCCAGGGAATCCTGTGTTACCGATATAATGAGTCATTGCAAGGTTAAACTCACCGTTTGTTGAATTGCTTCTCGTCATGACCGGTTGCTGCACATCCTCCACGTGGAGACAGCTACTCGACGGCTGGGTCTCATCTAGGTGTGGGGATGGTTCCCACATCTGTGGATTTTCTGGCAAGGCGGGGCGAGTTCGAAATGAGCCCGCGTGCGGGTCTTTCCGCTCTGAGGGAACCGTGAAAATTTCCGGAGGGAAATCCCCGTCTGCGCGTGAGATTCAGGCGTTCAGTGCTTGCCACAGGTTTCTTCCGCTAGTGAGGAAGAACGTTTGAACCGCGATATTACCAGCAGATTTCCCCTGCCTCGGCACTTGCGCTCGCGTCTCTGGCGCTTAGTGCTTACTACAGATTTTTTGCGCTAGGGAGAGAGGACGTTAAAAATGCGATATTACCAGCAGATTTCCCCTGCCTCGGCTCTCGCGCTCGCGTCTCTGGCGCTTAGTGCTTACTACAGATTTTTTGCGCCAGTGAGAGAGGACGTTAAAAATGCGATATTACCAGCAGATTTCCCCTGCCTCGGCACTCGCGCTCGCGTCTCTGGCGCTTAGTGCTTACTACAGATTTTTTGCGCTAGTGAGGGTGGACGTTAAAAATGCGATATTACCAGCAGATTTCCCCTGCCTCGGCATTCGTGCTCGCGTCTCTGGCGATTAGTGCTTACTACAGGTGTTTCCGCTAGTGAGGGAGGACGTTAAAAATGCGATATTACCAGCAGATTTCCCCAGTCTCGGCACTCGCGCTCGCGTCTCTGGCGCTAACTACTTACTACAGGTTTTTTCCGCTGGTTAAGGTGGGCTTGGGAAGATCAGACCGTTTGAAAGCTCAAACTAGGTCTGACTTTCATGCTCCCTGGCATATCCTTTTATATCGAATCAATACTCCCACTCGCGTAAGAACAATAATGCACGTCGTTATAGTCGAAGTCACCCCAAGTATGTATATTATAATCGACCTTATTATAGCCTGCGTGATAATTAGTTCTGTGATCCCCTGCCTTGGGTACACGTTCCACGTAACACATCTTCTGTACATAAATTTTCAATTTATTTAAATTAGAATTGTAATTATCCGTTACTTCGTTTGCTATGATTACGCTGCGAGTATACCCATGCATGACTCTTTGTCGCTCTTTCATTTCTACCGGCATTTATATCTATAAAGTCACATTTCCACAGCTACGTCAATTACACAACAATAACCGTATGCTAAGTATTATAAACTAAATAAAATATCATGTCTTTTATTCTATACCTGATACTTAGGCAGCGCTGAATTGCCCTATTTAAAATTTATTTACAATCGTATACTAAATATCATGTGCCCAGTCCCCTTATTAATAGATTAACGTACCTGTTTACCTCATTTTTGCGATTACAAAAGCTGCAAATATTTGTCATGTGTTTGAATTTTAAGCCCTACGTAATTACTTTTTCACACACATTTTTTAAAATTTAATTTGATTTTACAAGTGCTAAAAGATATATCCGCCTAACGTCAGTCTGCCGCAGAGATTTTATCCAGGCACACCGTAAAGTCATGTTCATTTGCTTGGAAAATATTCGCAATTCCTAAACTAGAGATATTGATATTCACATTGCGAATAGAGATTCGACAGATTGCTATTTCCATGCAAATCAAGTCTACCGATAAGTGATAGTGAACCGAGCTCTTTGACCAGCACAGTTCTCGTACGATAGTCAACGTACCACTTAATTATTTTGTGTGCCTGAACAAGTGAACAAACAATTACAATAGATTTCTTTACCTTTCAAAGACTTGGGTATATTAAACATGTTTGTTTACAGAAATAAGGTCATATGTACTTTGCAGCAAGATTACTATTAAGTAATCTAATTCGCTTAATACTAGTTTAATTATCGTCATACTCGAGGCAAGCGACCGTTTCTTTTTTTTTACAAAACCCGCATGTGTTCATATTGCATTATCTGGTTTCTTTCTTATTTCCATTTGGTGCATTCAGGTCAGATGTGTTTCATGCCCGTTCACACGCCCTTTTACCAGACACCATCGCTTTGTTAGACTATTTTTATGACGAAAAGCTCTCACATGCTTGAGACAGGCACTTTGTCCCCTTTTAAACAGGGTAATTAGTGACAAGTGATCCTCGGTGTCTGTAACCTATAACTTGACCTTTTTATCCACTGGCGTGTGAACCCATGCACGCTGTGTTTTTTTTATCAGCTTAGTGTGTTCTTGACATATCTGCGCTAACTCGACTTTAGCCTCCCTTACGTATTACTTCCTTGTCACCTAACATTGATCTCATAAAAATAAATGCAATTTTATCTGAAGTATACCTGTATGCAAAAATGTCCTATCATTACCCGTTGCAATCCCTAATATAATTGTAGTGACGTAACCCCTGTTCATAGACCGTTCCCCTGAGATACGAGCAATTACCTTGCCAATGTCAAAGTGTTTTCCAATGATTTGAGCAAAATCAACGAGATGCAAAGGCACATAAAATAAAGAGGCAACTGTCGACGTTTTAGAAATATGCATGATTATTGACAACTTAATTCGCACATATACAAGGGCCTTTCAACAACAGACCGAGATTCTAATGCAGGAGAGTATTCAAACAAAATTGTCCTCGCCGAAATGTTAAATATGTATGATTATTACTAATCTTAATCGCCAATATTCCCGTACATTATAATATATATATATATATATATATATATATATATATATATATATATATATATATATATATATATATATATATATATATATATATATATAATTTATTCTTATTCCTTTTCGTTTTACTTCATCATACATTCCCCCATATACTTCATTTTAATACTTCTTCAATACTTAATTTCTATATCATTTCATTTTCATATACATATGTATATCAATATTCATTATTCATTTTTATACATCAGAACCTCTCTTAGGCCTATTCTTTTCTTATTCACTGGTTTTGCTAATCCAACTACTAATTCTTTCCCCCATTCATCACCATATATATATATATATATATATATATATATATATATATATATATATATATATATATATATATATATATATATATATAAAGAATTCTTCAAATTTTTCATTTTTCTTACCTATTTTCTTATATTATCTATTTCTTGCCACTTTTCTTTGATCTTATTCCTTTCTTTTGCCTTCTGGCCTCTTGATTTTCAAAATTAAATTGCCTCTTCCTTTCAAGATTGTTCAATTCAATTCAAAACCCTTACATTTCTATTCTTTTCTATCTATTGTTGGCACTGTCCCTTGATCTTGTCTATCTGTTTGCCTCCGGCCATGGTTTTCAAAATTAAATCGCCTCCCTTTATCACAGTTTGACAATTTAATTTAAAAGGCTTGCTCTCTTCCTTTTCTTTTTTTATAAAAAGAGGAATAATGGAATTCTACTTGTTCAAATTCATATGTCGTTTATGTTAAATTTTTATTTCGTCTGTTCCCATTATCATTCGTTTTAAATTTTGAATTTTGATGAATATTTTATTTCGAAATAATTGTGGTACAGTTTTAAGACTTGTTCAGGTCTAATTTTTGTTTTTATTTTACACTCGCGGATGTATAATTGAGCTGTCTTGGCTTCGTATACCGTTGACATAATCATCCACCCTTATTTTACCTTCTAATATTTTCTGCGTCTTTCTACT
The DNA here is from genome assembly GCA_964006375.1 of Tillus elongatus. Taxonomy (NCBI): domain Eukaryota; kingdom Metazoa; phylum Arthropoda; class Insecta; order Coleoptera; family Cleridae; genus Tillus; species Tillus elongatus. The sequence continues at coordinate 100,075,449 of OZ023265.1, read as the reverse complement.
TTCGTTGTCTTTTATTTTTATATTATTCATTGCCAATCGTCTTGTACGATAATCCATTTCTCTTCCTTTGTGTCCACCATATACATTATTTTGCCTTTTCCGTCTCTCATTGTATTCATCAGATCCTTCCCCTCGTCTGGCATCATATTCTATGGTAAAATTATCATTGGAATTATCCCCGTTTCTGTTATATTTATACCTGTTCCTGCCACCGTTATCCTACTTGTTTTCGTGTTGATATCTATCATCTCTCCAGCAATTTTCACTACTTTCGCCATGTCGATTATTCTCATTATGATTTTGCCTGTCATTATACATATCGTCTCCCCAATCCTTGCTTTCTTGTCGGTTTTCTTGTCGATTCATAGTTCTCGGGAGCCTTTGCACGTAATTAATTAACTGGTCGAGTGTTCGTACGTTTATATGTAATGCATAGGTCAATAGGTCTCTCGGGTCATTTCGATTATATTTTCCAAAGTACACCTTCTCCCTTACGATTTCTTGTTGTATTTCTCCCCAATAATGGTTCAAAAATTTACTATAAAAGTCTTCTATATTCCCCATTCCATCTTCTTTGCAAGTAAACCAAATTAAAGCATTCCCTGTTAAGCTTTGTTTAATAATCTCTCTCATATCTTGCAGATCGTACATATTTTTAAGCTTATTTGGAGGCTCGTCATAAATATTTTGGAATGTAATTTTTCTACGCGTCCGTCAAATTTCATTCCTTTATCGTTTGTTACTTGGTGTATATTTCCTTCATTTTCCATGCTCTGTCTTATTTGTCGTTCCATTCTGTCCCATTTTTGTTTAAAAATGTTATCCATGTCTTTACTCATCCTCGCACTTTCTAATTTCAGCTTTATATTTGGTTCTTCTCTTAGATTCTTCAATTTTCTATTCGTTTCTCTTACTTTTTCTTCCATTTCGGTTTCATATCTCTCTCTTTTACGTTTGCGCATCTTTCTTTCACTTCTTATTTACTGACTTCTTAAGTTTCCTCTCTCTGTCATTTTCTCTGTTGGGTTATCATTCGCTCTGATTTTCTCTATTATTTTCTTGCGTACTATTTCCAGCTCTGTCTCCTTTTTCTCCTCTACATTCATTTCTAACTCTCTTTCATAGACGTTCCATTTCTTTATAGTTTTTTTTCTCCATTCATTTATACTTTGTTCTAGTCTCTCAAGCCTATCATTTATATTTTTATCCATATCCTCTATCATCTGCATTAATTTCATAAACCTATCGAGTTCAATATCAGATTTCTGTGTTGCCATCTTATGTTATCTTTGTTTGTTTTACGTTTTAATGTAAAATCGTGTGAAGAATTTCGGGTTCTACGTTCGTGTGTCAAATTGTTATTGTTATTACAGGTTTTTATAGCTGTGTAAATTATCTAACTTTGCGGTAAGCATTTGTAAGTTACCATGCTTAGTGGGAATCTCTATCTAATTAGGGTCAAATCAGTCCATTATTACTACAAACAATGCTGCCAAATTTCAAAACAATCGGTGAGGAGATATTTGAATTATTAAAAAAAAATCGTTATTTTACAAAAAAATTTAACACCTTGTATCTTGGAAACAATGCATTTTAGCACCTATGTATATTGGAATTATATATATATATATATATATATATATATATATATATATATATATATATATATATATATCCGATGGAAACAACCAAAAAAGCTACGGAGGCAAAGAAATCTCCTGCGTGAAGATCCGGAGCCCAAGGAAGTTATATTAACTATAACAGGATTGATAACACGGCATTTCTGTACTATACAAGGGGAAATGTTTAAGGGCAAAGCCGCAAGGAGACAACCGCAAACACGTGTTTCAGGCTTATTAGCCATCATCAGTACGGTATAGCCAGGTGAAGATGGGAACACTCTGGATGAAGATACAAAGATACACGGAGTCACAACAGGCAACCAGTGCACAATTGCAGCAACATTTGGAAGACCCTCAATCCGAGGGAAACAACCAAAAAAGCTACGGAGGCAAAGAAATCACCTGCGTGAAGATCCGGAGCCCAAGGAAGTTATATTAACTATAACAGGATTGATAACACGGCATTTCTATACTATACAAGGAGAAAGGTTTAAGGGCAAAGCCGCAAGGAGACAACCGCAAACACGTGTTTCAGGCTTATTAGCCATCATCAGTACGGTATAGCCAGGTGAAGATGGGAACACTGTGGATGAAGATGCAAAGATACACGGAGTCACAACAGGCAACCAGTGCACAATTGCAGCAACATTTGGAAGACCCTCAATCCGAGGGAAACATCCAAAAAAGCTACGGAGGCAAAGAAATCACCTACGTGAAGATCCGGAACCCAAGGAAGTTATATTAACTATAACAGGATTGATAACACGGCATTTCTGTACTATACAAGGGGAAATGTTTAAGGGCAAAGCCGCAAGGAGACAACCGCAAACACGTGTTTCAGGCTTATTAGCCATCATCAGTACGGTATAGCCAGGTGAAGATGGGAACACTCTGGATGAAGATGCAAAGATACACGGAGTCACAACAGGCAACCAGTGCACAATTGCAGCAACAGTTGGAAGACCCTCAATCCCAGGGAAACAACCAAAAAAGCTACGGAGGCAAAGAAATCACCTGCGTGAAGATCCGGAGCCCAAGGAAGTTATATTAACTATAACAGGATTGATAACACGGCATTTCTATACTATACAAGGAGAAAGGTTTAAGGGCAAAGCCGCAAGGAGGCAACCGCAAACACGTGTTTCAGGCTTATTAGCCATCATCAGTACGGTATAGCCAGGTGAAGATGGGAACACTCTGGATGAAGATGCAAAGATACACGGAGTCACAACAGGCAACCAGTGCACAATTGCAGCAACATTTGGAAGACCCTCTACCCGAGGGAAACAACCAAAAAAGCTACGGAGGCAAAGAAATCACCTGCGTGAAGATCCGGAGCCCAAGGAAGTTATATTAACTATAACAGGATTGATAACACGGCATTTCTGTACTATACAAGGAGAAAGGTTTAAGGTTTGTATAGTACAGAAATGCCGTGTTATCAATCCTGTTATAGTTAATATAACGTTTTGAGGAAAACCCAAATTTATTGTTTTTTAAATGCCTGTAACTTTTTTGTCCATGAACCTACAGAGCTAAATTTTGGTAGGTAACTTATCTATGACGTTATTAACCCGCGTATGAAATTTGGTTGCCCTTAATTTGTTAATTACGGAGAAAAAAAATTAATCCGATTTTTTTCTAAAGAAAACACAAAATTTTCCGGGAAAACCTCGGCGGATTTTCCTGGCTAATGGACTTATCCAAGCCACTTGCGAAAGGAAGGTACTCACCTAGTTTTATCAAAATCGGTCTATTATTTTTTTAGTTATAGGTGTTATAGGTATATATATATATATATATATATATATATATATATATATATATATATATATATATATATATATATATATATATATATATATAGTATAGTGTGTATAGTGTGTTTATTGATTTAAATTTTACAGTATGTTCCACAAATAAGCATAAGCTTGTGCTTGCAGTTAACACAATTTTATTTTATGTTCCAAACTAAACTGCCAAAATATTTTTATAAAATGTCACTTAGAAATTTTGTATATATATATAAACATATAAAGTCTGAAACCGACCTCGGATTTGGGTTCTAGGGGTCCTAATTAGCGCTCATTTGAAGAAATTTTTTCAAAATTTGAATGTCAGGATCTCCTCATTAGTGATTTTTTTAAAGAAAATTCACTAATACCTTTACTAAATTCTTCCATCAGCCCTTAAAATAATAATAGTACTCTGTTATACAGAGCCACAGCTTGGCTTGACATCAGCTAACCTCTGACATTTACGCCTATTGAGTCTGCGTCTGCGTCTGCATAGTTTCTAATATTTTCTAGTGTAATGCTTGAATAACGTTAACAAGACTTTTATCCTGTTAGTCACCCGAACTGTTGTTCTACTTGTACTTCGCGATCACTCAAAAAACCGTTTGTTTATTTGTAGTTACACTGACACAAGTTTTCGACGTTTCGTTATAAAATGTAATCACGTAAAAACTGTTTATTATTATTACTTATGGAACCCTTAATCTCATAAAATATTCAGCCCTAAACTGTTCAAGATCAAATTAACTATTGTGTGAAACTGCTTTCATTCTATTTTCTAACGTTGGTCCCATCTAGCATCTTGTTTACACTCCCTAGTATTGACTTTTTATCTCGAACGGACGTTGCGTTCTTCCTTCTAAATTCTCAACTAAATTCTCTTTTTCTTTCAAATTTTCTTCTGGTCTGACCAAACTCATTTTGTTCCTTCCAGTTTATTTCTAATCTCCCCAAACTTACTTTGTATTTCAATTTCTCAGTTAAATTCACCCCAAATTCACAACATCTATCTCATCTGACACGACCTTTCAAAATGTATCCACCTATCAAACTTTCCGTTTCCATGACAGTCCGCCTTCTAAATCATTTATATTTATTATTTTAATTGGATCATAATAGAATTCTTATAACTAACATCTTATGCAATACAAAGAAATTATTGTCTGTAATTAACATCTAAACTCCTAAGTCTCTTCTAAACCACTTATTTACACCCTACTGACTAATACCTTAATTATTTACACACGTATCATTGCCTATTTGAGTCCATGTTGTATTTTCTTGAATTTGCCTTTTATTGTTTATAAAATGTACACAATCTCGATAGTGCATAGCACATACATGATAAGTGAAGACTGGCACCTGTGATGAGCACTGAAAATTACAATTTGATTCTAATTTTTTTTATTCAGATTTATGTGGCTATCAAATTTGCAGTTACCAAATTTGCTGCACCATCTCTTTTAACATTTTTTTGTATCGATAATAATAATAACATCTATCTCATCTGACACGACCTTTTATGTGCGTATTTACGTATGTTTCTGTGTACGTGGGCGTGGATAACACCACAATATATATATATATATATATATATATATATATATATATATATATATATATATATATAATATATATATATATATATATATATATATATATATATATATATATATATATATATATATATATATATATATATATATATGTATATATATATATATATATATATATATATATATATATATATATATATATATATATATCACACTGAAAAGTCAAAAAATAATGAGCCGATTTTTATCAAATTTGGTGAGTACCTTTCTTTTGGAAGTGGGTTGGATAATTTGCAAAATTTTGTGTTTTCTTTGTAAACAAATTTATATCTCCGGAAATGACAAAGTAAGGGCAACCAAGTTTGGTACTCGTATTTTTATTATAAATAGTGATGCACGTACCAAAATCTAGGTCTCTCAGTTTAAAGATAAAAAAGTTATAGGCATTTAAAGAAAAAAAATGTTACGTAAAGAAAATGTCTCAAGAAGAGTATTCTGCATTCCTTATGTTTCCGCTTCAACCGTTATTGTCCGTCATTTTACTAAAATATTTACAGCAAATTCATTTCAAATAGACGCTTTCTCTGATACGTAGGTTTAGTTAAGTTGATGCCTTGGCTGTAGGTTTTGTTGATTTTTTGGTTTAACGGTCTATAATTTTTAACTACTTTCGTAGAAAATATTCGTTAATGAGGAGATCGCGACTTTTGAATTTTAAAAATATTTCTTCAAATGAGCGCAAACTAGGCCCCCTAGAATCCATATCCGGGTTTACTTTCAGTTTTTATCTGCTTACATATATACAGGCTGACGCATTTTTACCGTAAAGCTCAATATAATTGTTATTATACAAGATACGAGACAAAATTGTGTACCTTAATTATAGGGTGTCTTAAGCTGCATCTTATTAAAATATTTTAACCATCACAGGATGGTCCATAAGTCGTTGGTGATCCCTACAATTGTTTTTTTTCGAACACCCGTATATTATTGCATTTTTGCATTTTTGCATATTTTATCAAAATATGATGCATGTTTTTAAGAAAAAAAAATCGAGATGTAGCAAGTGCGTTTTGTTATCGAATTTTCAATTTTCAGTAACTCAATTTGCTATTAACCTAAGTTTTGTTGGCTAGGTAACCAGTTTTCTCGGAAACATTTAAAATTTATTTTAGAATTTTTTTTGTACATTTTGAAACAATTGTAACAAGTCATTTTAATAAAATATGGTACATTGTTTCTACTATATAGGTTATACCAGTAACGAGATTGATGCCTGCTTGCATTAGAAAGACATAACATTTTCTATTAAAAACATTTTTATGAAAATTCACTTCCATAACGCACTTGCTGCGTCCAGACTATTTATTTTACAAGAAATATGAATACAACTTTAACATAAGGTTGTAGTAGATATTTTTTGCTCTTTTGGCTTCCTTAATTTAAAAGCTCATGGTCTAATCGAAAATAGTTCGTTATTGCATTGTGTACACAAAAAGTTATGTACACAAATCTTAATAGTATTATTTTATTGATTTACAAGAATTTATAGTTTATTTATAAAATAATCACAATAATAACATAATCAAAATGAGAACGGATTAGGCAAACTTTTATTTTACAAGAAACTCCAAACAACTGTAACATAAGGCTGTAGTAGATAATTTTTCCTTTTTTGACTTCCTTAATTAAAAAGCTTATCGAAAATAGTTTGTTATTGAATTATGTACACAAATTCTAATAATAATATTTCATTGATTCTTAAATAATCACAATAATATTAACACAATTAAAATTAGAACGGATTAGGAAAACTTATTTAACTATATTGTACATGACCTTGATATATAATACTTAGTAAGTATAAACTAGGCTCTTAAAATATGCGGTAAAAGAAGTTGGTTATTCTTCATATTCAATTACCTGCAACAAATTTAAAAATTAATTGAGACTCTCAAATTAATATTAACTTTTATTGAAATTTTCATATTATTTAAACTTTGTTAATTTAAATATACCTATACAGGAATAAACTGACTGACTAACTGATCTATCCACGCACAGCCCAACTACTTGCAATTTTGCACATAGGTTTCCGTTATAACGCAGGCGAGTACAAAAAAAGGATTTTTTGAAATTCAACCCTTTCCGGTCTTTCGGTTGTTCGGTTGTTTACTGATTTATACATCTATCTATCTGTTTAACTCGCAGATTAGTTTACAGTTCATTAGGTAGTTAGTATTTTTCTACTTAGTTCTTTGTAGTTTGGGTATTTCAGTTGTTTGTTAAGCGATAGGCCTTTTTCTTTAAGCTTTTGTATAGTTATTAATTAGTACTTTGTATATATTCGTACTTCATTATAGTATAACTATTAAAATTGGTAAATAGTTTAAAGATAGACAGTGGTATATGTAAACATAGGTAATGGGTATATATAGGTGATAATATATAAAAACGAGCATGCAGCGGTTATTAGTATGTTACTGCAATCATTTGAAGGGAAAGAAGTTATTTAGAGTTCAATAGACTCTGTAGTAAATAAAGACGGCGCCGTTTATTACCCACTAGAATTTTTGAACACTCGAAACTCACCTGGTCTTCCATATCATCGGCTATTGTTATGTGTGGGCACACCCGCAATGTTGCTTAGAAATCTAAAACCACCCAAACTTTGTAATGGTGCTGGCTACAAGCTAAAGCTTTGCATCGTAATGTAGTAGAGGCAACTATTATAACTCTGCTCTACGTCAAACTCTAGTGTCATTTTAGCGAATTAAACAAAAACGTTAATGAGGAGATCTGTGTTTATATATATATATATATATATATATATATATATATATATATATATATATATATATATATATATATATATATATATATATATATATATATATATATATATATATATATATATATACATCCGACCGATAACTAAAAAAATAGTGGACCAATCTTGATCAAATTCGGTGAGTACCTTCCTTTTGCAAGTGGTTTGGATAAGTTCGTTAGCCAGAAAAATCGGACCAGGTTTTCCCGGAAAATGTTGTGTTTTCTTTCTAAAAAAATTCATATCTCCGGAAATAACAAAGTAAGGGCAACCAAATTTGGTACACGTGTTTGTATTATAAAGAGTGAACTCTGTACCATTTAGGTCTCTAGCTTTAAAGACAAAGAAGTTATGCGAAGTTAAAGAAACAATTTTGGAGTTGTCCTCAAAACGTCAAACTCGCAATTTTAAACGTCAAAATTGGCAATGTTTAAGTTTCAGATTCAATCATTGCCCTTCATTTTACTAAAATATTTACAGAAAATTTATTTCAAATAGACCCTTTCTCTGATGCTTTGGCTGTCAGTTTAGTTAAGTTGATGATTTCGCTGTAGGTTTAGTGAAGTTTATGGTTTAACGGTCTATAATTTTTTAAGTTAATTTTCGTAGAACAAATTCGTTAATGCATTTGTGCATTTTTTATCGAAATATGATGCGTTTGTAAGAAAAAAATCTGGACGCAGTAGGTGCGTTTTGGTAGCGAATTTTCGGTAAATTTGCAGTTTAGCTCCCGAACGCTTTTCAAAAAACTGTTTTCAGAAACCTGCCTAGGGCTCTCCCTGGATCCACAAACCGCAAGAAAAATGTCTTGTTCACACTCTCCAAGGAAGTTACGGGACCAGGAGTGAGTAGGGGTGTATAATTTTTTTAGCTAATTTTCGTAGAACAAATTCGTTAATGCATTTTTGCATTTTTTATCGAAATATGATGCGTTTGTAAGAAAAAAATCTGGACGCAGTAAGTGCGTTTTGGTAGCGAATTTTCGGTAAATTTGCAGTTTAGCTCCCGAACGCTTTTCAAAAAACTGTTTTCAGAAACCTGCCTAGCCCCCCCTGGATCCACGAACCCCAAGATTTTTTTTTTGTTCACACCCCCCAAGGAAGTTACGGGAGCAGGAGTGAGTAGGGGTGCTGGGCGGGGTAGGTAGTAAAAAGTAAATATGAGCAGAAAATTCGAATAAAACGGGCTTGAAAGCTGTCTTTTTTACATCTTGAAGCCACATCCCCCTTAAACCCTGCCTACCCTGTACAGCACCCCTATCCCCCCAAGTGTCGTAACTTCCTTGGCGGGTAGCAACAAGACATTTTTCTTGTGGCTTATGCAGCGAGGGTGGTTGTATGCACGCGAGGGGGAAGGAAAATCCCCACGACGAAGCAGACATCCCCACCCCTGCCATAGCTCGAACCGGGGGGTCTACTTTGTCGTAGGCATTTTCCTCCCTCCCCCCTCGTGTGCATACAACCACCCTCGTTGCATAAACCACAAGAAAAACTTCTTGTTCATACCCCCCAAGGAAGGTACGTGAACCGGGGCAAATATGGGGTGCTGTGCGGGGTAAGCAGGGTTTAATGGGGATATGGCTTCAAATAGACAGCTTTCAAGCAGTTTTCTTCGCATTTTCTGCTAATATTTCCTTTTTACTACCTACCCCGCCCAGCAGCCCTATTCACCCCTAGTCCCGTAACTTCTTTGGGGGGTGTGAACAAGAAATGTTTCTGGTGGTTTGTGCATCCAGGTGGGGTCCTAGTAATGTTTCTGAAAACAATTTTTTGAAAAGCGTCCGGGAGCTAGTCTGCAAATTTACAGAATTTTCATTAAATCCTTCAAATTTCAATAACTCAATTTGCTATTAACGTAAGCTTTGTTGGTTAGGAAACCAACATTTAAGTTTATTTTCGGAAATTTTTTGTATATTTTCAAATTAAAAGTAATTTTGAGAAAATATAGTACTTTGTTTCTACTACATAGGCTATACCGGTAATCAATTGATGCCTGCTCGCATTTGCTATTAAAAACCTTTTTATGGAAATTCATTTCCGTAACACACTTGCTGCATCCAGACTTTTGAAAAATGTTTATATATTTTCAAATAATAAAGTTATTTCGGTGAAATGTGGTACATTGTTTCTACTATATAGGCAACCAAGTTTGATGCCTGCTTTCATCAAAGAAAGACATTTGCTATTAAAAATATTGAAAAAAAATCGCTACCATAACGCACTTGCTGCGTTCAGCCTTTTTTGGTCTTAAATAAACTTGATTATTTTGGCAAAAATATGGATATGTTAGGATGAATTGTAAATGAAAAAGTAGAATAAAGACATGAAGAATTGTTGTAAATGAAGGCAACGGTTAAGGCATCAGTTGGAAGAAATTGGAAGCAAGAAGAAATTTTATTTGGTATGTCAAAATTTGACGTGCGAAATTTGGATTCTTACTGACAAGCAATTTTGGATATGATATTATATATTAAAGTATGTTACTGTACAGCACAAGTCTTTGATTTATTGTATTTGCATACTGTATAATTTACGCAAATAAACAAATAATAATAATAATTTATCGTGTATCCCTTTGATTCCCAATTATCTCGCTTTTGAATTCAAGAGATTGCAGTTTTACCCTGAAAGTATAAGTCGCAAGTGCAAACTCTAAAATTCGCAGCAATTGACTTAAACAGGACTGTTTCTCCCATGGTCAATTTTATGTAGCGTGTACGCGTGTGTGCTTACCCCATGACCTAATTGTACTGACACCTCCTCAAAATAGTAAAGAACGTCGTATAAAAACATCTGATATCCATGCGAATAAAGCCGCTTGCAACAGACAGACCCTCCCGTACACCTCACAATGTTCTAGGCTAGGAGGCTAGCTACCATAGCCGTATTACTTTATAGGTGTGTTCGCGCTGTAATTAGTATACCGGTCTGCGGTTCTAATTATGGTGAGAACACATTTAGCTTTACATACATTGTCCCTATATTAGGGAAGAATTGGGCCAGGGCGGACAATTTACAAAATTGTTAGTTGGTTGTACACAGTCTCCATTTTATAAAATTTTGTGTTATTTGGAGCTGCCGTGACAACATACTACCTGGTTCCGCAGCATGTTCTAGGAGGCTAGCTACCATAGCCGTATTACTTTATAGGCGAGTTCTCGCTGTAATTAGTGTCCGTACTGACGAGCTCTAATTAGAGCAAAACCGCTCTGCGGTTCTAATTATGGTGAGAATACATCTAGCCTTAGATAGCTAACGTTTAACGGAAAAGTCGTCCAGGTTTAACGTGGAAACCTTTGCTTAATTACATTAGATCAAATAATAACACTGCCAGTACGAGGTAAAATTAAAGTCACAAATAAATGTCTGGATGCTGCAAATGCGATATGGTAGCGTATTTTCATAAAAATGATATTGATATTTGTACTAGAATTTTTTCGAGTTATTTTTTAAAAAATTGACGATTTCTTTTTTCTTCAGTATCTAAGTAGGCGTTGATCTGACATGTCCAAGAGTTGCACATTATCAGGACGCTTTTTACAGAGCAATATTTATGTGCTATTCTCAACTTTGGATTGTCATCTGTTTTGAGGTACAGGTATCAACGTTTGTTTTTATTATCGCATCCATTATGGATTTTTTGCTCATGTGAGCCTGTCAGAAGAGCTTTCCAATGATGTACAACATGCTTGAGAAATCATGTATTTGCACTGACAATTTTGAGAAAAACAGTTTTGAGGATAGTAGGCTAGGAAATCCAATACCAGAAAACAAATGAGCAAAAAGTGTTCAAAAAGCAGTAGGCCATGGAGTCCAACAATAGACTTCTACTCTTAACACAATTTTCCGTAATGATTCACGATAAAAAATATTGTGATTTAATTTACAATACTTAATTAGGTAATAATGCTTGGTAATATTATGTGAAACAGTTTAATAACGAAACCCGGCAATAACAAATAGAAACTTAAACTCCACAAAACAACACAATTAGAAACGAAACACAACAAACAATAACATAGAAACTTAAAAATACACTAAATAGAAAATTGTTCAATATGGCCATTGTTTTGTTCAATGCACTTTATACACCTTTTTGAAACATGCCTGCAAACTCTGGTGAGGGTGTTTTGGTTAATATGATTTATAGCTTCCTTGATTCCGTTTCGTAATTTTGTGGTGGATCGAATTTATACACATCATTCTTCAGAGTACATCAAAAATAAAAACTCAGGCCGCAGCAAGTGCGTTATGGTAGTGAATTTTTATAAAATATTTCAAATTTAAATAACTCAATTTTCTAAAAACTTAGAGTGTATAATTTTAATACGTAGTAAGGTACTTCCTAAGGCAAGATACCCACAAAATTTCATTAAAATAACTTTGTAATTTTCGGAGAAAAAAATTTTTTTCGTAAGAAAATTTAAAATTGGAATAACTCAATTTTCTCTAAACTTAGAAAGTTGAATTTTGGTACATAGTAAGATCTCTCCTGAGGCAACATACGTAGTAAATTTCATTAAAACAGCTTTGTTACTTTCGGAGAAAAAATTTTTTTCGAAAGAAAACTCAACATTTTTCCGGGAAATCCCGTCCGATTTTTCTGGATAACAAACTCATCCAAGCCATTAATAAAAGAAAGGCACTTGCAAAGTTTCATCGAAATCGGTTAATTATTTTTTGAGTTATGAGACGGATATATATATATATATATATATATATATATATATATATATATATATATATATATATATACATATAAAAATTAAACCTATTTACAAATGAACTTTAATAAGATATTATGCTGTGACAATACCTCTCTCAAGCAGTCGCGATTTCTCCTAGTGAGCTAGATGTGCGCCGCACACCCTAAAATATAATCAAAATGTGCACAGTTATATATGTTTTATTTCTTTTTCCCTTAGTCTTAATACACTACATATTTTATGACAATCGATTTAATTTACTTATTTGATTTCATAAATAGTCGGTTAATAGTGACTTGGAATGAAGTAGCTACCACGTTTCTAACATATTCAGAGAATATGAGTAGATCAACAGCAACTGGGAATGAATTCGGTCAGTCCCCGACCCAGGTGTTTAAAATAGTGAAGAAAATACCATTGATTTTAACACTGCAGTGAGCTATAAAAATTTGATTAGCTCAGTTTTCTATAATCTTAGAAAGTTTAATTTTGGTAGGTAGTAAGGTATTTCCTAGGACAAGATATCCACCTAATTTCATTAAAATAACTTTGTAATTTTTGGAGGAAAAAAATTGTTTCAAAAGAAAATTTAAAGTTTGAATAACTCAATTTTCTATAAACTGAGAAAGTTGAATTTTGGTACTTAGTAGGTCCTCTTCCAAGGCAACATATATAGTAAATTGCATTAAAACAGCTTGGTAATTTTTTTGAAAGAAAACTCAATTTTCCCGGAAAAACCCGTCAGATTTTCCTGCCTAACGAACTCATCCAAGCCATTAATAAAAGAAAGGCACTTGCCGAGTTTCATTGAAATCGGTTAATTATTTTTTGAGTTATCAGACGGATATATATATATATATATATATATATATATATATATATATATATATATATATATATATATATATATATATATATATATATATATTCAACCTAGATTAACTTTTGAAATATGAGTTTCAAGCTCCAAAAGTGCAGAATAAAAAATATATTGTAGCAATAATATCTATTATGCCCCTATGCAGATTTTGAGTTACTGCTCTGCACTGTATATTCTAGCGCAAAAAACTCTGAGTTAATAAATGGACACTCACCTGCGACTGGTGTTCATATATATTTTTGAGCTTTGTCCACATTTCTGCTGAAGATTTGCATGATAAAATATGTATTATAACTTTTTCATTTAACCTGGACACAATAATTTCTTGAGCTTTTGCGTCCTTATTGTCCCATTCTACGGTACTGGCCGGGGGTACTAGTCTCACTATAGTGCCTTCTACAATCTCAAAGTAGCCCTTTGATCTCAATGCTATCTGCACTTGGAATTTCCATATAATCCAATTATCTCCACTCAACTTAGCAATTTGTAAACTTACTTGTTCTGCCATGTCTCTAGTTTTCCTTCAAACCTCAATACTTGAGTATTAACACATTCTACCTTCACACAGCCCTACACAAAGACTTCTACAGTCCCGCCTATTTCCAGATAACCGACGCTCACTTTTTCGCGACTACTTTCGTTTTCAGCGGGTCTGGGCCCATAACCTGTTGTTCGACAAGTTTACTGGAAATTGGGGTATTATTAAAACCACTAGACACTTTATCTTGCTATATTTAAATCGACATTAATTACTTACTACTTATTACATACTACAAAGTTGCACGTTGCACTTACTCACTATTTACTATTATCCTAATTGTCATTTTCCTGTGGTCTTCTTCTTCTCTTGACGAGATATCAGGCCTACTAAAGTCAAGACTTCAGCCAGATTACAAATGACTAATACAAACTGGAACAATTTCATTGTTTTACAACAAAAATTATTTTTTCTAAATTAATACCAATTAACTGTTTTTGATATTGTTTTACTAAATAGCTCTTAGTCGTCTAGAAAAACGTGTGAAACATCAACAACAAAAACGAAGTCTTCTGCAGCATTACTTGTTTTGAGAGGCGAGAATTTTTTCAGCTTCTAAAATAGGTGGTAACATATGTTACATAAAATAATGTCAACATATCAAATACTATTGTGAAAAAGAAATATCTAAAATGGAGCGTTCATTTCGATTTTAGAGAAAGTTTAATTAAGCAAACATAAGAATATGCATCCCATGAGTATAAGTATGAACATTTTGAGAAGATTCATTGAATGTTCGTGGAACATTTTCAGAAGATACTGGGAGCTCCTAAGAATATTATATATAACATTCTACGAACCTTATTAATATGACAGAAGATCTCCCATGTTCATGTTCATAGAATGTTCTATGAATATATATTGTGCCTTGTGAGAATGTTCTGAGGATATTTGAATATTCTTTCGAAACATTCCTGATATATTCTCAGAATGTGTATGTGCTGTCTGAGATGCTAGGATCGTCAGAATTTTTGTATCAAAATTTTAATAATCGTGTCATTTGTAACAATGGGCCGGTTCACTGGTGTGCTCGAAGTCCTGATATAATACCCATGGATTTTAGTGAATTTTTATTTAAAAAAATTCACTAATAGAGAGGTATTGATGGTGAGACTTTGCAAAAATTTTTTCAAATGAGCGCGATTTAGGACCCCTAGAACCCATATCCGGGGTCAGTTTCAATTTTTATATGTTATATATATATATATATATATATATATATATATATATATATATATATATATATATATATATATATATTGTTGTTGGTGTTTCACACGTTTTTCTAGACGACTAAGAGCTATTTAGTAAAACAATATCAAAAACAGTTAATTGGTATTAATTTAGAAAAAATAATTTTTGAAATTCGTCAATTAATAACTGTTGTAAAACAATGAAATTGTTCCAGTTTGTATTAGTCATTTGTAATCTGGCTGAAGTCTTGACTTTAGTAGGCCTGATATCTCGTCAAGAGAAGAAGAAGACCACTGGAAAATGACAATTAGGATAATAGTAAATAGTGAGTAAGTGCAACGTGCAACTTTGTAGTATGTAATAAGTAGTAAGTAATTAATGTCGATTTAAATATAGCAAGATAAAGTGTCTAGTGGTTTTAATAATACCCCAATTTCCAGTAAACTTGTCGAACAACAGGTTATGGGCCCAGACCCGCTGAAAACGAAAGTAGTCGCGAAAAAGTGAGCGTCGGTTATCTGGAAATAGGCGGGACTGTAGAAGTCTTTGTGTAGGGCTGTGTGAAGGTAGAAGGTGTTAATACTCAAGTATTGAGGTTTGAAGGAAAACTAGAGACATGGCAGAACAAGTAAGTTTACAAATTGCTAAGTTGAGTGGAGAGAATTGGATTATATGGAAATTCCAAGTGCAGATAGCATTGAGATCAAAGGGCTACTTTGAGATTGTAGAAGGCACTATAGTGAGACCAGTACCCCCGGCCAGTACCGTAGAATGGGACAATAAGGACGCAAAAGCTCAAGAAATTATTGTGTCCAGGTTAAATGAAAAAGTTATAATACATATTTTATCATGCAAATCTTCAGCAGAAATGTGGACAAAGCTCAAAAATATATATGAACACCAGTCGCAGGTGAGTGTCCATTTATTAACTCAGAGATTTTTTGCGCTAGAATATACAGAGGGGAATGTGGCAGAATTTATTTCCCAGTTGGAAGAAATAAAGGGTAGTTTGAAATCACTAGGTGAAGAAATTGGTGACAAAATGATAATCACCAAGGTACTTATGTCCCTACCAGAAAGCATGAAGTATTTTGTGTCTGCGTGGGAGTCTACCCCTGAAAGTACACAAACTCTGACAGATCTTTTATCACGATTGATGCTCGAAGAGGAAAGAAGTAAAGGCTCAGAAAAAGCTCAGGCTTTAGCAGCTGGTTCTAGTAAAGGGAAGTACATGAAGTATAAGAAGGATATAAAATGTTTTCAGTGTAATGGCAACCATATGAAAAGGAACTGCCCACAAAGAGTGTGTAACTTTTGTAAGAAGCCAGGTCACTTGATGGAGAAATGTTGGTTTAGGAAACAGGGCAATGGGGACCATAGAAATGAGAAGAAGAACGACAGGGGATCAGCTGATCAAGCACTTATATCAGAATGTGCTGTGGATATAATGGCTATAATTGGGTCTGAGGACATAAATAAGTAAAGTTGGTGGATGGACAGCGGAGCAACCGAACATATGTGCTACGACAAAGACCAGTTTATAGAAGTTGAAAATTTGACAGCAAAAAGACAAGTGAGAGTAGGTGATGGTACACTAGTAGAAGTGAAAGGAGTAGGAAGAGTTCAGCTTCGTGCCTTTAATGGAAATGATTGGGTAAGAATAGACTTGCTTAAAGTATTATTTGTTCCAGAGCTAGCAGTAAACCTTTTTTCATTAAGTACAACATTAGATAAGGGTTTTCAAATGCACTCTGACAAAAACAAGTGTGAATTGGTAGATAGAGAGGGAAAAATAAGGGCAATAGCAAGGAGGCAAGGAAAATTATTTAGAATGGAGTTCAAGATAGAGGGGCAAGAACATAGGTCACAATGTAATGCCGTCATAAGTTTAAACAAATGGCATCAAAGGTTGGCCCACATACATTTCGATCAGATTAGAAAATTGCTAAAAAGGAAAAATATAAAATTTGAAGATCAGAAGAAACCATTTTGTAGTGAGTGTTTATCTGGAAAGCAACACAGACTACCATTTCAAGACAGTAATAGCAGAGCTCAGATGACATGTGAGTTAATACATGGTGATTTGTGTGGTCCATTAGAAGTTGAATCTTTAGGAGGGGCAACATATATGTTCACATTGAAGGATGATTTCTCAAATTTTAGAAGAGTTTATTTTTTGAAAAACAAATCAGAAACTGAAAAGAAGATTGTGAATTTTATAAATTGGGCAGAAAATATGACAGGGAATAAAATCAAGATATTGAGAACAGATAACGGTCTTGAGTTTATCAATGAAAAAGTCCAAGTCATGTGTGATAGTAAGGGAATTGTGCACCAGAAAAGTTGCGCATATAGTCCACAACAAAATGGCCGAGCAGAACGCGAGAATCGCACCATTTTGGAGTTAGTAAGGACACTGTTGCATGGTTCGGGATTGGATAAGGAGTTTCGGGCAGAGGCAGCTAATGCAGCTATGTATACACTAAATAGAGCAGGAACCAGTCCACAAAAGGATAAACACCATACGAGTTATGGTTTAATAAAGAGTCAAGAATACAGTTTTTTCATGAGTTTGGGAGTAGAGTAAGCATTCATATTCCAAAACAGAAAAGATTGAAGTTGGATGCTAAAAACTTGTTTGGAATCTTTGTAGGGTATAGTGAAGAAGTAAAAGGTTACATAGTATATCTGCCAGATAAGCAAGGCGTGGAGATACATAGAGATGTAATCTTTATACCAGAAAGAGAAGAAATTCAGTTGAAGGACATTAAAACAAAGAAAGCAGAAGAAGTTATTTATTTAAACGTTCCAAACAAACTACCAAAAACAAGCCGTCATGAAGAAATTGAAGTAGAAAATGAAATATTTGATTATGACAATATAGAAGAATCAGAAACTCAAAATTTAGATAACCAATGCAGTGAGAATGTTTTAGAGGAGATTGATGCTTTTGAAGATGCACGTGGATCAGATGAATCATTGAATGAATTGGAAATAAGCAGTAGTCTAGAAGACAAAGGACAACAAACACAGAATGTAAGAGGCCAAGGAAAGAGACAAGTTAGACAACCTATATGGATGAAAGACTATGAAATACAAGAATGTGACATGTGTTTTTATACAGAAAATGAAGAACCATTGGACCTAAAAGAAGCAATGTTTGGAAAACAAAGTGTGAAGTGGAAAGAAGCAATTGAAAAGGAACTCAAGTGCTTAATGACAATAATACCTGGAAAGAAGTGCCATGGCCTAAAAACCAAAAAGTCATTGACAGTAAGTGGGTGCTTAAAATAAAAAGTGATGGACAATTTAAAGCTAGATTGGTGGCACGTGGTTTCCAGCAAGAATTAAGTGAAGAGTTGTACGACTTATATACACCTGTTGCCAAATTGTGTACATTTCGCATTTTATTGGCAATTGCAAATCATCATGGGATGGTTGTACATCAGATGGACGTTCAAAGTGCGTTCCTGTATGGTGACATAGAAGAGGAGGTGTTTATGACTTTGCCTGGACAAACTGTAAGTGACAGAGTTTATAAACTAAATAAATCTATTTATGGACTTAAAAAATCACCCAAATATTGGAACATTAAGTTTGATAATTTAATGAAACAAGAAATGTTTGCAAGGTCAGAAAATGATTTTTGTTTATATTCTAGAATTTCTAATAATAATAGACTATTTGTTTTACTCTACGTAGATGATGTTTTGATTATAGGATCTAAACTAAAAGAAATTTTAAAGGTAAAGACCATGTTTGAGCAAAATTTTAAAATGAAGGATTTGGGGCAAATTTCTGAGTATTTAGGGATAAATGTGAGGCAAAATTTGGATCAGGGGACTATGGAGTTAAGTCAAGAAAGTTACTTAAAGCGAGTTTTAAATAGGTTTCAAATGTCAGATTGTAATGATATTAGTACTCCTTTGCACCCAAATTTTGACTTTAAAATATTGAGAGAGGGAAGCTCAGATGAAAATTTGATAAAACTTTGTAGACAAATAGTTGGTAGCTTAATGTATGCTGTCTCAGGAACAAGACCAGATTTATGTGAAGGCGTCACAATCTTAAGCAGATTTCAGGACAAAGCAAATAAAAATGTATTAGTAGCCTTGAAAAGAATTCTAAGATATGTTAAAGGTACTTTAGGGTTAAAGTTAGTATTTACTAAAAATAAGAATGCAGAAGTGCTTAGCGGTTATGTAGACTCTGACTGGGAGGGGGGAATTACATTTTTGACCGAAAATCAACAACTGGTTTTTTGTTCAAGTTTTATGGCTGTACAGTTAGTTGGGTGAGCAAAAAACAACAAACTGTAGCTATTTCCTCAACAGAGGCAGAATATTGTGCATTGTCAATGGCAGTGGCTGAGGTATGATGGTTACTTAAATTATTGTCAGACTTAGAGTTAGATGCAATACAGTTACCAATTAAACTTTTTGAAGATAACCAGTCTGCCATAAGAATTGCCAATAGTCCAGAAAATAATCGTAGATTGAAACACATTGACATAAAGTTTAGCTTCATTAAAGAAAAAATAGATAAGGGCATGATTAAAATTGTGAAAATTAAAACAGATGATCAAATTGCAGACATATTAACAAAACCCTTATCTATAGTTAAATTTGAGAAATTCAGTAAGATGTTAGGTTTAAGTTAATGTATCTGTTAGATGTTATTTTCTTATGTAAGCTGTGTACTCAAGAATGTTTGATATTTTATATTGGGAAATAATTTCATTGAGGAGGGGTGTTGTAAAACAATGAAATTGTTCCAGTTTGTATTAGTCATTTGTAATCTGGCTGAAGTCTTGACTTTAGTAGGCCTGATATCTCGTCAAGAGAAGAAGAAGACCACTGGAAAATGACAATTAGGATAATAGTAAATAGTGAGTAAGTGCAACGTGCAACTTTGTAGTATGTAATAAGTAGTAAGTAATTAATGTCGATTTAAATATAGCAAGATAAAGTGTCTCTAGTGGTTTTAATAATACCCCAATTTCCAGTAAACTTGTCGAACAACAATAACGATATCACGAGTTCAAGTTATCTATTTTGTCGCTGAGTTTTGACTAGAACTGCATTTTAGTCTAAACATGGACACGCTCGCTATATGTCTTAACTATCTCTATCGAGTAACTATAGTCGGTACTTATAAAGACAGTGACTTACCATGTACATTTGATGGTCAATAAAGTCTATATATCTATCTATCAGCAGAAATGAAATGTGTTGTAAGTCTTTAATTTTTTTATGTAATAAAGATTTTATTCTAATTAACATTGTCTTAAGTCATTTTTTACAGTTTTACAAGAAATATATATTATGTATAAATACACCTATACCTATATTCAGTATTTTAGTTTGTAACTTGAAATAAATTAAGTTAATCAAATACAGTTTCTTTTTTTCAAAAATGCTTGGACACATTGGTTAGTATTTCAAGTTGCAGTCTTTTAAAAAATCTATACAGTATGTACCATATTTGAAAAATGACTTCATCGATAATTTCTTTAAATCAACCCTTCGTTTTTGTTGACTATTTTTAAAGTTCTTACATGTGAAGTTGTAGATTTAAATTTTTTATTCATTGATAACTACACCATTTTTTTTCGTGCTTTCAACTCAAGATTTATAGTAAAAATTTGAAATTTTGTGGTTTTGTATCGCTTGATGTGTACTTTAAAAATATTCAACAAAAAGCTAAGGTTGTCATTTACAAAAATTATCAATGACATTTGACACAAATTGTGTAATACATTTTTGAAAAGATTGTAACTGAGAATATTATCTGACTCCGAGCATTTTTGAAAAAAAGCTGAAGTAGATAAATTTGAATTATCCCAAGTTACAAACTTGCACTGTATATATAACATATACAATTGCAGATGAGTTGCAAATGTAAGTTTAAATTTTACAACTTTGCTAGGCTCTTTTAAAATTAAAGCTTGCTCTAAGATAACATTTGTAAGTATAAAGAAAGTTTTTAACAGCTCACTACAGTAAACTTGCAGTAAAGTTACAAAAGAAACACTTACATATGTAAAGTCACTGGGGGGAAGATTTGCCATTTGCAACAAACTTGCAGGAGGCTTTCTGCAAATAATCTATCAAACTTACACTTGCTTTGGAAAATATTCTCCAATGTTAATGCAATATTACCTTGCTCAGTGGGTGAACTTGACTAAAAGATATTAGCATTATATAATATGTATTAGTGACATATAAATTAGAAAAAAAAATGGGGTTAACACGTTGATATATGTAATATTTAAAAGACAAGCAATTATAATTATTATCTAAAAAAAGCTTCTTTACTGTTAGAATTGCTAATTATTATCTTACATGTATGAAGTTAGTATATTTAACCAACGTAATACAGCACTCCGACCCGTATACTCAATGCTATTAATAATATAATGTGATTTCAATATAAACACATACGCGCACACCATTACATGTACTCGTATGTTTGCAGGGACACACGAAAACACACCAACTTGTGGGATCTTAATGTTTGAGATGAGTCGTGGTTGTAGATTTATCTCCAGATGTGCATAATTCGCTCCAAAATACTATACATACGCTCGTTTAGAAAATATTTGCAAATAAAGTGAGGTCCGGCAATTATGTTTAATGCACACGTTGTGTGAAGACCCCTTAAATATGGATTATGTTTGAAGTGTGTATAAGACCACATAAACCATAGTGTTTTTTCTACAAACGTAACTGTGTTTCTGAATTACACATGGCAACAAAAAAAAACAGTTAAAAAAAACTGTTTGGCTTGTGCTGTGCGTGTAGGGACCGACAAATATAAGGGGAAGGGTTTGTTTATTAAATGCTGTGTGGAGGTATTGTATAGTTGATCACATTGACCTTGTGCAGTTATTCTGAAATATATTATTACATATATTTTTTAGTGAATTTTCCTACACTTTTGAATTTTAAAACAATTCGCGAACTGGGAACTCTAGAACCCATGTCTGTGGTCAGTTACTATCTTGATATGTTTATATATATATATATATATATATATATATATATATATATATATATATATATATATATATGTGTGTGTGTGTGTGTGTATATATATATATATATATATATATATATATATATATATATATAATGGGCCACCAAATTGGGTATGTGGCTATAGGTTATAAAAAGTCTGGACACAGCGATTGCGTTATGGAAGTTAATTTCCATAAAATGTTTTTAATTCAAGCAGGCATCAATTTAGTTACCGGTATAACCTATATAGTAAAAACAATTTACCATATTTTATTGAAATACCGTATTGTTTGAAAATGTACAAAAATTTTCCAAAAATAACTTTAACTTTAAACGTTTCTGAGAAAACTGGTTTCTTAGCATTTAATAAAAATTCGCTACCAAAACACATTTACTGCGTCTCGATTTTTTTTACGAACATGCATCATATTTCAATTAAAAATGCAACAGTATAAGGAATGTTCGAAAAAAAAATTGCAGTTATCACCAACGAATTATGGGCCGCGCTGTGATTTTCAAAATAATGTTATAAGATGCAGCTTATAATTAACGTATACAATTTTTCTCGTATCTTGCATAATAACAATTATATTGAGCTTTACCGTAGAAATGCGTCACCCTGTATATATGTAAACAGATAAAAACTGAAAGTACACCCCAATATGGATTCTAGGGGCCTGGTTTGTACTCATTTGAAGAAATCTTTTTCAAATTCAAACGTCGCTGTCTCCTCATTACAGAATTTTTTTTACGAAAATTAGCTAAAAATTATAGACCGTTAAACCATAAACGTAACTAAACGTACTGCCAAAGGATTAGAGAAAGGGTCTATTTGCAATGTATTTTCTGGAAATATTTTAGTAAAATAAAGGTCGATGACGCCTAAAGATGAAACTTAAGAACACTCTTCTTGCAACATTTTCTTTACGTAACCCGTATTTATTTCATGTTCTTTGCCTAAATGTTGCCAATTTTTACGTTTCAAATCGCGATTTGGACGTTTTGAGGAAAACCCCAAATTTTTTTCTTCAAATGCCTATAACTTTTTTGACTTTTAACTTAAAGATCAAGATTTTGGTACGTGGTTCACTTTTTATAATACAGACATTCGTACCAGATTTGGTTGCCCTTACTTTGTTATTCCCGAAAGAAATCACAAAATTTTCCGGGAAAACCTGGGCCGCATTGCCTGGCTAACCAACTTATCCATGCCACTTGCAAAAGAAAAATGCTTACAAAATTTGATCAAAATCGTCCCATTATTTTTTGAGTTTATATATATATATATATATATATATATATATATATATATATATATATATATATATATATATATATATATATATATATAAATCGAAACAGACCCCAGATATGTATCCTAGGCGCCTAGTTCCCGCTCATTTGAAGAAATATTTTCAAAATTCTAAAGTCGCGATCTCCTTAGTTAATTTTGTAAAGAAAATTCACTAAAAGTAAACCATATGCCAACATTCAGTTACCAGAAAAAAAGTTATGGGCATTTAATAAAAAAATAATGTTTGGTGCCAGATTATTTCTATGAAAATTCACCAGCATAAGGCACTTGCTGCGTCCAGACTTTTTTAAATTCAGTAAATTTGAAGTATAATTGCATATTAGAAAATGCTTATAACTATCGACATATAATTATTTGCGTTTATACTAGTTTTCAGTGCATTCAGTTAAACATACGATATTTCATCAGTATACATACCTGTATTATAGTTTATCTTTTTTGATTTACTTTGGATTATTTCTGCGACTGTGGTCAGTCACCGACGCCAGGGGACAGTTTCTCTGCAGTGTCCTGGAACTTTGGCCGAAGTCTTCTTTCCGTAAGGATGGTAGGGATCTTTAACGTGCCCGACATCAGATTGGTACATCGGATCGACGGCTCTACGTCGCTTCGGAAGGGAGGAATGTGCAGGCATCAAATTTCAAACACAATGCCACAACCTCGGTTAATGTTAATTTACAGTATGTACGGAGAAATAGAAATGATTACCTACTGGACCACCAAGGATGCTTATATTATATTATGTAGTTGAAACTGGTAAACTAGTAAAAACTTTTTTTCTTTTTACAAAATTTTATAATTTGGGAAAGGAAAAATTTAACATTTTTAAAGTAAATAGTTTTGTTAATGACCGCAAAGGGAAATTTTAAAATCCGAATAAATATACAGGGTGATTCAAATTCGAACCTCACCATGGGGATGTCGCGCATTATGAAAGATCGACGATAGGTTTAGATGCTGCTAAGTTGCAAAATTTAGTGCCCTTTAATATCTCGCAGAGAAAGCCAATTTTTTGCAACTGTCGTTAATAAAATTGTCAAAAAACTGAAAAAATGCAATTTTAGATTTTCGCCTCTCATTTATTTAAACTTGTATAAAGAAACGAAAAACCCATTCTTAAGTCATTTCCTGTTTTCTATCTGATAGCGGATATATATATATATATATATATATATATATATAACCCACTGAGCAAGGTAATATTGCATTAACATTGCAGAATCTTTTCCAAAGCAAGTGTAAGTTTGATAGATTATTTGCAGAAAGCAAGTTTGTTGCAAATGGCAAATCTTTTTCCCAGTGACTTTACATATGTAAGTGTTTCTTTTGTAACTTTACTGCAAGTTTAGTGTAGTGAGCTGTTACAAACTTTATTTATATTTACACATGTTGCCTTACAGCAAGCTTCAATTTTAAAAGGACCTAGCAAAGTTGTAAAATTTAAACTTACATTCGCAACTTACCTGCAATTGTATATATTATATATACAGTGCAAGTTTGTAACTTGGGATAATTCAAATTAATCTACTTCAGCTTTTTTTCAAAAATGCTCGGAGTCAGATAATATCCTCAGTTACAATCTTTTCAAAAATGTATTATACAATTTGTGTCAAATGTCATTGATAATTTTTGTAAATGACAACCTTAGCCTTTTGTTGACTATTTTTAAAATACACATCAAGCGATACAAAACCACGAAATTTCAAATTTTTATTATAAATCTTGAGTTGAAAGCACGAAAAAAATTATGTAGTTATCAATGAATAAATTTTTTTAATCTGCTGGTTTTCTACAACTGCACATGTAAGAACTTTAAAAATAGCCAACAAAAACGTAGGGTTGATTTAAAGAAATTATCGATGAAGTCATTTTTCAAATATGGTACATACTGTATAGATTTTGTAAAAGACTGCAACTTGAATTACTAACCAATGTGTCCAAGCATTTTTGAAAAAAGGAAACTGTATTTGAGTAACTGAATTTATTTTAAGTTACAAACTGATACTGAATATAGGTAGATAGGTGTATTTATACATAATATATATTTCTTGTAAAACTGTAAAAAATGACCTAAGACAATGTTAATTAGAATAAAATCTTTATTACATAAAAAAATTTAAAGACTTACAACACATTTCATTTCTGCTGATAGATAGATATATACACTTTATTGACCATCAAATGTACATGGTAAGTCACTGTCTTTATAAGTACCGACTATAGTTACTCGATAGAGATAGTTAAGACATACAGAGAGCGTGTCCATGTTTAGCCTAAAATGCAGTTCTAGTCAAAACTCAGCGACAAAATAGATAACTTGAACTCGTGATATCGTTATTAATTGACCGATTTCAAAAAAAAATTGTAAATGAATACCAATTAATTGTTTTTGATATTGTTTTCCTAAATAACTCTTAGTCGTCTAGAAAAACGTGTGAAACACCAATAACAAAAACAAAGTCTTCTGCAGCATTACTTGTTTTGAGAGGCGAGAATTTTTCCAGCTTCTAAAATATGTGGTAACATATGTTACATAAAATAAAGTCAACATATCAAATACTATTGTGAAAAAGAAATATATAAAATGGTGCGTTGCTTTTAATTTTAGAGAAACTTTAATTAAGCAAACGTAAGATATGCAATGGATAAATCAAGCGCAGGGAAATGAATACAACTTCACTGCGAAAATAGCTTAAATATGGCGACAGTCTCTGAAAGTGTTCACGCATGTCTTAACTATCCCTATCGAGTAAGTATAGTACCGTCAATGTCTGTGTACATTCAGAAACATTTAGTTAAAATAAAGCAAAATTATGACTACAATGAATTACGTTGATATATATATATATATATATATATATATATATATATATATATATATATATATATATATATATATATAAAGTCTGTGGCTAGTGAAACTTGCCTTCCAAAGCTTTTGCCTAACGCACTCACACACACAGACACACACACTACAAAGAATGAATACAAGTACCCTGTAACACTATACACATTAGTTTAGAGCACCAATAAATTCCTTCACCTTGGTTTTTGTTTTATAACATCCACTAGTGCCTACTGTAATCGTGTTAGTGGGAGCATCTTAATAACATTAGGTAGAAAATTGAGGAATTTGATTCCCAAGTAATCAAACATCTGCTCTGTTTTCTCCTTTTTGTGCAACTGTATTTTTAATTTATGCCTGCACCTGGTATTGATGTTGCGAGCTTCATGATTCACTGGATATTTTGAATACATATACTGAAGAAGGATATAGCTGGAAGGGTACCTAAGTATCCCATTGGCCTGGGACACATTAGGGCAGCTTTGTTGTTGCAGTCCTTATTGCTCTTTTTTGCATGATAAACACATGTTCCGCTGCTGACGAGTTAACCCATATGAATGTTCCATAGCATAGGATACTGCGACAAGTGCAAAATAAGCAATCCTGGCAGCTTGACGGGTACTATACTGTTCCTTATGATGTCGATTGCTATGGATAAGCCACATGCTTCCATAGGTCAATCATATTTAACGTTTTAAAATGAATTGGTCTGACCAGGTAAGACATCTCCAGGCTGCTTCTAAGGACATAACAAAATTCGTATTTAGCAATTAGGTTTTCTTTTTCGTAAGAGTATATTTCATAAAAAGAAACAAAAATATAAATGCAGCCATTTTATAATAATTCACTAATAGCCACATACCAAAATAATAATGCAACAGAAAAGTGACTAATTTTATTGCTGTTTTAGGGATTCTTACCTGAAATGTTTGTCGATATACTCCATGTTTCATTATCTACACTCCAGAAAACGAATTACTTAATTACCCAAAATTCGAATAATTCAGGCTACAATAAGATTGTTCAATCTTTAAAACTTCCAGGAAAATAAATAGACATAGATCAAATAACAACTTATGATGACGCAATTATAAAAAATGTAAACAACAAACCGCCATTAATTAACGCCGGGCGCTTTGTCAGTCAGTTCGATGTTGGCGTCGGTGTTGCTATGTTGCTATTGGACGACGATGACATGCTATCGAACATACACGATCGCCAAAATGGAGGGAATTCAAATAAATGTTGTTTACAAATTAAAACAAACTTTCAGAAACATTACAATTGTAACTTTACGTGAGCTTACAAATGGAAAAAAAGCAACAAGCCGGCAAACGAGATATTATATTTGAAAGTTACGTTAAAGTTTCATTTGTAAGTTTGCATTGGTTTTTTGCCTGCAAACATTTAGAAATGTTGCAAACTTAACTTGCTTAATGGTAGATTATATAACGTTGCGGTAAGCATTTGTAAGTTACCATGCTTAGTGGGAATAATAATAAGTTTATTCATCCAAAATTCTACATACTTAATTCTAATTACAAATGGAAAATTACTCCAATAAGCACATGATTTTAGTTAACGACGAATAAACTACAAGTTTATTACAGAAGCTTTTAGCTTATATGCATAAAATATACGTCAATTTATTCTACATCTTTACCTTTTTTTGAGTGGTATACATTCCTCATTCAACTAGTAATAGTTTTCTCAATTTTATCCCTGGGAGTATTTATAAGCCATTTACTTACAGCCCTCTTGAAAGGTCCCACACCACCAATACTTTTGACCGAGTCAGGTAACAGGTTATATAGCTTTGGTCCATAGTATCTATAATATTTTTTGCCTATGGTGTTATGG
The DNA here is from genome assembly GCA_964006375.1 of Tillus elongatus. Taxonomy (NCBI): domain Eukaryota; kingdom Metazoa; phylum Arthropoda; class Insecta; order Coleoptera; family Cleridae; genus Tillus; species Tillus elongatus. Next base: position 100,047,289 of record OZ023265.1, on the reverse strand, counting down.
ATTCTATCAACCTCACACCTCTGCACTCTCATTTATATCCGTGTTCAATCCACAGATAAGTATGTTTGTTACCAAAGAACCACAACAACACAGACCTAGCATATAGTTGCCGCAAATCTAAAATCCCCAACTCATCAAAAAGTTGATCACTGCGATACAATCTATCTTTGCCATACAAAACCTTGAGAATCCATTTCTGAATAACACTCAGCCTCCCTAAATACACAGCATCGACTCCGCCCCAGCTTAATATACCATACATAAGTTGACTTTGGATCAATGAAAAATACTATATATATATATATATATATATATATATATATATATATATATATATATATATATATATATAGGGTGTATATAGAGTAGAAATACTTGTTAGTGTTTAAAGTTTACGCTAGTAAATCAGCTAAACGTACAGGGAATAAATTGCTCGAGTTCACTAGGCGCCAACAGTTGAATAGTTGTGTAAACGTATGCGTTCACCAGCCCCGCTGAGCTTTTGTTGGAACTTAACTTTTGTCAAAACGGAATGACAGACAAAAGTTACACAATAGTGCTTGAACTCAACTGTATGTTCATCAGTCTCCAACTGTTGAAATGTCTCGATAATCAGCAGATGGGCGCTTAAACTCAGATGTTGGCGCCTGGTAAACTCTATGTTTCGAAAATTTATATAAGTTCAAACCTGTAAGCTTAAAGAAAGTAGAAAAATTCACTATACAAATAAGCGCAAATACTTTGTTACGGTGATGTCACATATTTAGATAACACATGAAGAGTTTTAAAATCAACATAGGTACCGAGACGAAATAAAACGTCACTAAACAAAAACTGAACAAAAAATTAGGTTCTATTCATCATGAGCACCATTTTAGATAAAATATGATCTAACAAGACTTTCGATTTATGTAATTTGGTTACAATTGGTGCCAAAATTCCTTTCTTTGCAATATACATAAAGATTAGAGCACGCCACTAAATATGTTTTGATTTAAATACAAATTAAGCGAATAATAAATAAACTTAACTCTCTACAAAATAATTAAATAATTCTGTAGACAGGTGGACAGTGTTAAATAAAATTTAAGATAACTAACCTGTTGCATATCAGCCCTTTTTGTAAAACTTCGACCCTTTTTAGCTGTTGGAAGAACATCACAAACACTGTTTAGTCACCCACTAACACTAATAAAGTCGTAAAGAATAATTTGCACTTGTATATTTAAATTCCCAAACAACACACTACTCTATACGTAGAAGATATATATATATATATATATATATATATATATATATATATATATATATATATATATATATATATATATATATACACACAGAGTGTCCCACGACGAACGCCCGCGATCCATTTCTCGGAAAATAGCCTTTGGAAAATTTTGAAAATTGGGCAGCTTACCGAAGTCGATGGGGGCAACTCGGCTAAATAAGTATTCTTAAGATTGTGGCACTTCCGGTTATGCATGGTGTTGATGTTAACTTGCTTATTTTAAATAGGATAATCTATATATTTTTACATTTTTAACTTCTACGTGAAATTTTAGATACATTCTATGTATAATGTCCTATACCGGAGTCCAACCGTTTTTGACATATTTCAAATTTAATGTTAAGAATGACGTTTCCAGGCCTAAACATAACTATCAATTTATCCTATATGAAAGCCTTTATCATTTAATATAGGTCGGTTTCCTTGTAGAAGCAGATTTACTTGATTATTTTGATAATAAATCAATACAGGAAAATCAAAAACTCATATTGAAAATTGAATTGAAAAAATCGTTGAAACTCTTTTTTTCTCAAATAGAAATCCGTTGTTTTTATCATATTATCTTATTTGGCATTAAAAAGAGGGTAACTTTGTATATGGATGGCTATGCCAAAAATTTGTGGTTTTCGAAATATTGGCAATTTAACATTTTATTATTGTAAAAATGTTATAGGGCTTTCAAGTTTTGTTGTTAGTTGGCCATGACGGCTCAAAATAAAACTTTAGAGCACTACAGACACATCACTATTGGTTGTCATTTGACAAATACTTATTGCTAATAATCATGGGGGTGCGATTAAATTATACGCACTAGGATTATTTTTAAGGTGTAAATATTTAGGAGGAATGCAACAAAGTTTTATCAAGAACTGAAACCGAATAGTTTTAAACGAATAATGGAAAATTACAAAACTTTTGACACCGCCAAGGCAAAAATCTATAGAAGAAAACCCATTTACCCTACTAAAAGAAAACAATACCTACACAGGGTAACAACTTATTTTAATAAATGTTCAAAATTTCTATTTTGAACTTCCAAATATTTTTGTCCTCTTCTAGTTAGTTCTTCATGGAAGGCCGCTCTAATTGAATTTGGGAATAATCTTTTTAACGCGCCATTCACCCTTACCATACAGTCCCCCATAGTTTTCACTGGATTGAAAAAACGACGTTTATTATCGTTCCCCAGGCAAAGTTATCTAACACAGTCAAATCAGAAGAACGAGAAGGCCAGAGAAAAGGCAAGTAGTTGGCAATCTACTTGTTATCAAATGTTCTTAGTAAACGGAACGGTTCTGTGGGGTGGGACGCCATCACGTTGTTAAGAAATTTGCTTGTGTTCCGCCAGAGGTAAATTGCTCAAATATTGATGATTCATCTCTTCCAGAATATTTAAATATGTATATCTTACAAAAGTTAACATAATTTAGAATGGGGAAATAACTTGCAATGTATGGATGGACTTACCATTCAAGTTTTCTTAATAAATTATATTATATTATATTCTATCAGTTTTCACAGCACAAAAGACGTTAAATTGCTAGATATTTTGAAAATTCCGGGTTCTTACTGCATGACGATTTGAATTACTCCAAAAATAAGAATTTTGTGTGTTAAGAAGAACATTTTTCATAGATTTCGCTTCATCAGTCCTAATTATGCTGTCCAAAAAATCGAGAGTTGTCTTGTATCATCGTTAAAATGAATTTACAAAACTCTTTTTGCATATCTATTTCTCTCAGATGTTCAACCAAAGATATTGAATAAGGGTGGAAGTTGTGCTTTAACGGAATTCTGTGTATCAACCTCTTCGAGAGTCCTGTCTGCAGAGATACTTGTCTTAAGGATGGTTTTTCTTTTATGCATTTGTGCCAAAAGTTTTGTAATTTTCTATTATTCGCCGAACACTCCACCGCGACGGTTTTTGTTTATCTGAATATCAGCAAATATTTGGCACGTTCTTGATAAAACTTGGTTACATTATACATACAAATGACAACAAATACTGAGGTTTCTGTAGTTCTCGATAGTTTTTTTTGACAGGCGGCGCCGTCATGATTATATAACAACAAAACTTGAAAGCCGTATAACATTTTTTCAATATGAAAATGTTAAATTGCCAATATTTTGAAAACTACAAATTTTTGGCAGAGGCAACCTTACCAAAATTACTCTCTTTTCAATGTTAAATAAGCTATGATTATAAAAATAAGGGGCTTTTATTTGAAAAACAGACAACGATTTTTTTAACTCAATTTTCAATGAGAGTTTTTCATCATCTGTAGTTATTATCAAAATAACATCACATCACGGTTGGACTTAGGTACGGAATATTATACATAACACGTGTCTAAACTTTTGCCTTGAATAT